>CAXKVY010001803.1:0-26591 GCA_964058915.1 Tetropium fuscum
AAGCGTGATATAAAAGAAATTATCATTTCAATTTGTAGGCAGGCATCAAATATGTGTTAGAATCGTGAATGTGAAATTTCAATTAATTTTTTTTCAAAGAAAACGTTTTGCGTAACCAAACGTGATTTAGGCAATATATGTACGTGGATCCTCCAGACTCCAGAACACATATGCGTAACATACGGGGTGGAAAAATATTCTTACCTTGATTGGTTAGGGAGCCCCTCCTGGGTGGGGTTCTTTTAATGTCGGGGGACCCAAATAACCTGTTGAATGAGTCGACATGCTGCGAGGACCTCCTCGGCGTATAATGCCCGTTTGTTTTTTCTGCGGACGGTGGAGTACGCATCACATTGAAAATCTCACTGGACGGGTTGCGAACTCTAAAAAATAAACGACACGAATTACAATTTTGCGGAGTTTATTTTATTGCATTTAATATTATTTATTGGAAAAAATGCATGCCAAATCAATGAGATGCACGACTGAGCTAGAAACATTATAATCGATCATTGAAAGTAAACCTCATGTAATTTTGTAGCACATATCGATATCGCCTTATTAAACGGGCTTGATGAAGCGGAAAAACATGGTATATATACGTAGGTACTACTTACTAGAACAAAAAGTAAATCGCAGCAGAAAGTTTAGCGGGAAACTTGAGAAATCGCACGTTATTTCAATACTTTTAAGGAAAAAAGAGAGCGGTAAAATCGAGTTCCGGACGGATGAGAAACAATGTGGTTACTTTTGTCTTGGTGTAAATCCTATGTTGGAGAGATATGGGTTTTTATATTACTAATTTAGAGTAGGTACTTACCTACGCTAACAAGTGTATGTATATATAAGTAAACTTAGGTATAAGCAATAATAGTGAAATTAGTCTTTGATTAAATTAAAATTCCACAATGTAATGCACATATTTTAGAGGTGTTTGGTCCTTGAATCACATAATCTAAGCATTCTATGTGTAAGCTTTGTGTCATGGAGAATGATGTGATATTTTATTGTTTTTTCTCGCTCAGTGTTTTTACACATGGTAAAAATCATACTATTAAATCCACTAACGGCGGTACCTGCCCCCAAATTATCCTGAAGCTGCATTGAATATACAGAACAGATAACTGGAAGAGAAATATTTTGTTTATCCATTCTTTTTAGTTTGAAAAATAGTTACGTATTTGTAGGTAGTAGACACAAGTACACGACGGAGTTTCGGCAACCTCTCAAAATCTGCTTTCATTCATAAATCGACCATAACGTAAATCCGAGTAAAACGCATCAAGCGACGTTGTCGTTGTTGAGAATTATATCTCAAGGCACCATATATTTTCGGTTTTCAGCATATATTATTAACGCAATAAGGCAATCAAATATTTACTTTTACCAAGAAGCTGTTTTAAATAACATTTTTGTATTATGAGATTCGTTGAAATAGTCAAATTATTTGCACATCTCTTAAGGTTAAAGACTTAAATTTAAAAGTAAGCCTGACAGATGTGCCGTTCGGGAGAAGAAGACGGACGACAAGGATGGAACGAACCTAGATAGGCCAAAAACGTAAAAACTTCTGTCTCCCTGTATTAAAATGTCTCTGGTTGTAACAGTGTGACAGCTTTTCACTTTCATAGTTGTTTAAATAACCTACTGCGAAATGAACTTTACAAAACCAGTTGCATACAATTTTACTTTTCATAATTGGCTATGAAAAGTGTCATTGATTTTGAAACGTGTCACCTTACATGTCAAAATTAGAAAAAATTCTTGACAGAAATGACAGTTATGAAAACTGTGACTTTTCGTAACGTCAAAAATACATTTAAAATTTGATACATTTAGGGTTAAAACAAGACAACCAAATCGGCGCGCGGCGATATCAATTTGTTCACCTGAACCTTACAATTTTCCACCGGATTGCCGAGAATAGGCATGTAGTGTCTGCTCATGCAGTGCCGACGAAAAAATCCTCTGCTATGTTTATTATGTATGTACAAACGATGGGCAAGAACCGTATAGAAATAAATATGGGTTGGGTCGGCATGCGTCGGTGGCTCCGGAAAGAAAAAGAGGATATCGGCATTTAGATGTTTCCTGTCTTCAAATGAGCCGCCGCTGAGGGTATTTCGCGATACCGAAAGCCATGTCGGAGAACTTTTAAACGCCCCGAAAACTCCACATGCTAAATTTTAAGCGATGTTGATTACTTCGGTCCTGTATTTAGTATTTCTGGCCTAGTAACATAAATATACTCTATGTATTAACATAAATAAACTATTCAAGTAATATAAGAACAGTCAGAGGCGATAAGGCCTGGAGAGTGAGGAGACCCCTCTATTGAGCCACATCGACCAAGACTCAGCCCTCGACTCAGCCCTTGTGAGGGATGAGGGATGGCGTAGGGGGGTAAGATATCGCCCGTAAAAGATTTTCTGGGACACTGTATTCTAAGCAGTATATTTTATTAAATTATATTGCGACATAGCTTGAGCATTCGACATAATAATATGCTTGATATATATTATCACTACAAAAACAAAACCCGTCGTCAGTATTAATCGAGTGAGGTAATTTTCATCCTAGTAAGCGAATTTTAATCTTCAACTGTCTTACAATGTTAGCGATTATATTTCAGAGTGCATTGCATACATATCCCCTGTATGTGACAATTACGTTGTTCGACAAGTCGACTGTGACTCCTGCCCTTGTATTTCATTCATAAAGCAGCCAGTCTTGCTTGCATTTCCTGTTCGTTACATAAACATTACCATCGTCCATCTAGTCCATCATAACAATCATAACATGCGCTTGCTTGCTATTGTTGCCGTTTTCACCACGTATTTACCTCGGTATATCCGTAAGCGTGCATTTCGCCATTTGTAAGGTGGCTGCTAAACAATTCAACAATTTTAATTATGCACTCGTTTTTACAAACAGTTCTTCCGGAAAGCGCGCGATTGCATCTGCAAGCAAGACGAAAGACGATTCCTAACTGTGCCACAACCGGACACCGCGAAGGAGGCCATGTGGTATGTAGGAACTATTTGAAAAATCTACATACATACGCGTGGTAATTATCTTAATTTTCAATTAACGACATGAACGGCATTACTCATTGTGGATGCAATTTGCCGTCGACCGTAGAACAAATTACCTCCGCTTTCTTCGCGCGAGGGGTACTCATTGTTACTAATTACGCGTTTACATAAAAACTGAGTAAATAGCCAGGTGTATTAAACTCGCATTAATGGATATATTCACCTCAAGTTCAGCTAACCGCAAATACAACGCCGCAGAGGTGTTCTGTAACGCAGAGTCATTAAGCTTCGGTCACGCTCCAGTAACTCGCAACAAAAATCTGTCGCAGTATTGATGACATTTATTTATTCAGGCCGGGAAATGCCGGGTTAAAAATAGTCTCTAACGGTCAAGTACAGTGGCAAAGTATGAAAACTAGGTATTTCCAGGTAATCTGCAATTGGTACCTACGACTTGTAGTTGCCATCGAGTCTAGTTTCATTTTTCTTTGTCAAGTCTAAACATATACGACCCCTGCTTGGTACAATACTACAAAGCAGACCCATATAAGCGAGCTTGGCACCAATCACGTGTGCTCTAACCTTACGCAATTTCACTCGGTTACGCGGATTTAGATGTACATTCCTTATGTAAATAAGCCAAAAAATAATAGCGAATAGAGGAACATTGAGAAAAGAACTGAATCCCCATATTGCACAGAGAGCAATTATTGCACTCTCCCCATATTGCACTCTCCCACATTTGCAATATGTTGTATTGCACAACAATATACTAATTGTTGGTTGAAAGCCAATTGTCGATTTCCTGAAAATTACAATAATTGCAATTGAATATTTTTTTCAGAAAGGGATTAAGTACACAAAAACTGTCCAAAATATTCGTATTACTTATCACTTAGGTTTAGGTACAGGTTTGAAAATAAATATATATATATATATATATATATATATATATATATATATATATATATATATATATATATATATATATATATATATATATATATATATATATATATATATATATATATATATATATATATATATATATATATATATATATATATATATATATATATATATATATATATATATATATATATATATATATATATATATATATATATATATATATATATATATATATATATATATATATATATATATATATATATATATATATATATATATATATATATATATATATATATATATATATATATATATATATATATATATATATATATATATATATATATTAATTATGTTAAACACAATACCAAAAGAACATTATAATATTTCAACAATTTTGCTATTAAAAAATTAAAAAAGGAACTTGTTACCTTTCTGCAGTAAATAATAAAACAAATTGTCAATTTTCAAAGATTTATTTTCAAAAACTCAAAGAATAACTCCCAAGGCGTCTTAAAAAATATACTTTCAGTGAATCTTATATGCTAATAATAATACTTTTAATTATCTCTGGCAGTCGACCATTTTACAATATCAATAATAAAACAAATGAGTCAGTGTCTAGAAATGGGATGCATTATTTATGACCACCTTATTTTCTTTTATTTGGATTTTTTCACAGGGATAACCTTGCAGTTTTGGCAGTGCTGGTAATTTTTTCCAAAATTTCCAGTTTGTTTTGAGTTCAGAAATATGACGTTGGCACCCATGGGTAGAAGTTTGAACTCTTTCAACCTGCTCAGAACCATATAGAAAATGGCAAATTTACTGATATTAAATGCAAACTTCTTATCCTTTTTTTCTCGAGAACCAACGATCTTTTTATAAAATTTCCCCACCAATTATTTAAATATAAAATTTCGATGGTCAACACTTTTTGAACTAGAAACTTCTCAGTATTAGAAACAATATCTTACCTATCCTTTTTTTCTCGAGAACCAACGATCTTTTTTTTTATAAAGTTTCCCCACCAACTATTTAAATATAAAAATTCGATGGTCAATACTTTTTAACTATAATCTTCTCAGTATTAGAATAATTGGTAATCATTTCCGTTAACTGATCAGTGAGCAGTGAAGAATCGGTCCTTTTTTAAGTTTCCTTTTAATTATTGGTAAATCCCGATCGCAGGATAGATAGGAATGTCCCATTTGGGGGGCTAACCCCTTGGAAAATCTTTTGTACACCATCAGGCACTCAGCAGGAATCCAATGGGAACTCATAGGGAATTCAGAGGATCTCAGATGAACTCTTTATGAACTCAAGAAGAATTCAGAGGAAATCAGGGGAACTCATGAGGAATTCAGAGGAAGTCAAGGGGAATTCACAGGAACTCAGCACATTTTTATTTAAAGCGCATTCGCATTTCTTACTTATTTGACTTATTCCATCGGGAATTCATAAGGAAATCAGGGGAATTCATCCGTCGGGGGAAATCTTTTACACACCTTTTCCGGTAGCGGTCAAACCCCAGGGTTAACCACTTGGGAAATCTTTTGTACACCCTCAGGAACTCAGCAGGAATTCAATGGAAACTCATAGGGAATTTAGAGGATCTCAGAGGAACTCTTGATGAACTAAGAGGGATTCAGAGGAAATCAGGGGAACTAATGAGGAATTCAGTGGAAGTCAAGAGGAACTCAAGAGGAATTCAGAGGAAGTTAAGAGGAATTCACGGGAACTCACATTTTCATTTAAAGTGCATGGCATTTATTACTTATTTGATATAAGCAAAGCAGGGGAATTCATCCGTTGGGGAAAATCTTTTGTACACCTTTTCTGGTAGTAGTCAACCCCACAGTCCCATTAAAGGAAAACACTGGACATTTATATTTAATTTAGCAAAATCAGTAAGAGATGGGAACATTCTGATCAAGCAGTGGTTTTTATTTTGGCCCCGCAGTTGGCACTGAAATTTCTAAAATTCTAGGTATGTACGCAATCTAGGAAACCCTTTTTCTAATGGCACACTGTTCGTTAAAAAAGTACCTTAAGGGGGGGATTTTGTAGAAAAGTGACAAAAAACCGAGAATAGGTGGGCCCGGCAGATGATTGTCATCTGTGAGTCAGCCCTTGAGCGTGTCATGTTTTCTAGTCGACCGATTTTTAGCAGAGTGTGGTGTTTTTTTAGCCAAAATGTAGGTAGTAATGTATATGTATATTGTATTTTACTTCAGCACACACAGTGGAAATTTATTAATAAATATTAATCTAAAAATTAAGTAGAATCCTAGATCCTAGATGTCCTGGCCAGTGAGTGAAATAGTTTTAGTTATTGTTCCGTCTGAACGTCTGTTAACCGGTAAAAATATGCATACAAAATCCCCGCCTTAACCTTAAATTTTTGTCTAGATAATTTAGGGGACGGATTGACGCAGTGACTTTCTTTATTGAGAAACGATTGAATATGCTTTTGCCAGCCTAATTTGTTCGGGAAACGCATTGCCCCTAACGTTTCAACCTCTCATATATCCCAGAGACGGGATATCGCATATATCCCGTCTCTCTCTCTATATATGAGTCTCTGGGAGATATCCCATGTAGACTAAATTGTTAATTCGACATATATGTTTTTTTTAAACCGACCGAACAGACAAAAAGCAGTTAGACAAACTTTACTCTTTTCCCAATCCTTTGTCAAAAGGTCATACGTAAACGAATGTTGGCGAGCATTGGCATTATATTTTCTTTTACCGTTAACCTTGCAAATTTCGATCAATCCTTCGATAAAAAGATCTTGTTCGTCTTTTGAATTTACCTCAAATACCTATGTGTAATAAGAAATTTACATTATAAGAGAGATTATTATGGTTTTCCGTCATCGACTTGGAACCTTCTTGCAGAAAACAAGAAATTCAAGGCTTTTATAAGTACATGCATGGTGATATTCAAGACTAATTTCCTTTTTGAATAAAAATATGTAAACAAGTATAATATACACGTTTGGCGAAAAATCCTGATTTATTCCGAAATGTACTTAAACCCTCTCTGCAAAAACCAAATCGATTAAAGAAAAATACTTCTCGTTGCATGGATGATTCAGTAGAATCAACCGATGATTTTTACCATTTACCTATAATATCCTAAGAAAGTCCATTACAACGGCTATTAGTCTTGTACTAGAGACTACAGTGTATATCGAACACATTTATTAATAATTCAGCGCTCTTGGGTGTAGGAGGTAACAAGAATGAGAATACAGAATTAATGACATGCCTCTTGAATGGGCGTTATATCGCCCCTATATATATATTGAACACGTATTGTACTTTTACAACGGATCAGGCTGTTCCGGGGACGGATCTTACGGGCAGAGCTCGTTATCAGAGACATAGAAGCAGACAGGAATTTTATTTAAGGACGCCTTCGTAATAATAAATAGTTTAGTAACGATGCATATCGGACAAAATTCATAAAGTTTTTAAAATTTGTAGACATGTTAAGGATATAAGAATTACGAAAAATGAAAACTTCCCACACCTAAATAGTGTCCTTCACCCTTTAGGACGTGGTTCCACCCCCCATTTTGAGGTCTTTTAGAATATCTGGGGAACGGTGGTTTACCTTTTGTAAATATAATCCATATACTTATAAAATTATTCCCTATAAAATTTTGTATGCAAAACGTCTCCACACTTTTTTATATTGTACTATTTATTGTATTGTTAAAACAGGGCATTTTCACTAGATTCTTAAATCTCATAACAAATATGTTTATTTGATAGCTAACTGATAGATATTCACCTCGTGCAAGTTTGTTTCGAATATAAATCTCACAATGGTTAATAAAAAAATAAAGACTCATTTGAAGACTCAAGACACCTTGAGGCTGAGTGACCTCACACAGCATTTGGCAGCATTATCTGTCAGAACACCTAAATTAATATCATCCCACAGTTGTTTACGCTTAGTTTTGTGGTTATGTTTTCTCAGCGAATTGTGTTTTGCTTTGTTTCTGTACATTATTGTAAGAAAACGGAGACAGGATTTTCTAAAGGAAGTGCAGAAAATCTTTCGAAAGTTGATTTTAGCATGGTGGGCGAGTTTTACATGTCAAATTTAGATTATTTATCAGCAGACGTCAACTGTCAACAAAGTCAATTTTAACGTCAACTGTCAAAAAGCAGGGAAGCAACTTTGGAATATAGTACTAATACACCGTTGTCTCATGTTCAAGGTGGTAGGCTCTGTGACGTCACCAAGGATGGATACGTGACGTCACGTATAAGCCCGCGTTCTCTTTCAGCACTTTTGAATTTTATCTCGAAAAACAAAATAAAAATACCGCGGGAATTTTTTTAAAACACTAACAACACAAAGCAATAAAAAAAATCAGTGAAAAGTCTCATTGGAAGGACCTGTTGAATAGTGTATATATATATTTAAATAAATAAATAAATAAATAAATGAATGAATAAATAAATAAATAAATCAATAAATAAATAAATAAATAAATAAATAAATAAATAAATAAATAAATAAATAAATATTACAATTTTAACTGTTATGTTATATTACTGAACTATAAAAGGTGATTTCTATCTTGTTTTGTATACGGAATCCGCCTAATGTGAAAGCAGCATAAGAATAGCCATAAAATATCCCATAAAATAAGTAAATACATTATTCCATAGGAATGCAAATGAACATATTGTATTATGATATTAGAGAAGTTTTTTTGTTCTGTCTCTAATCCAATTTATCATGCCCGATCGCTGAAACCATATGCAAGATATTCTTCTTCCGCAAATTGTTGTCAGCTGCAAGAGGAGTGGGCTCTGAATAATTGCACTTATGAGGCTATAATCTGGTCGTTGTACTTTAAATTGTCTGTTATAGAGTTGCATCGCTCATAGTAATTGGTTTATGGCGCACCATGACCATCAATTTCTATTGTGAGTTAATTGTACGTCGACGTCGTTAAGATTATATGAAAAATTAGTAGAGTTGAATAGAATATTAAATTTCATCGCAAAGAATGCGGAAATATATATATATATATATATATATATATATATATATATATATATATATATATATATATATATATATATATATATATACACTCCCCGGCACAAAATTCCGTCACCCTAAAATTTTGCCCAATTTTGATGTTTTATAACTTTTTTATTTTTCATCTGATTTTCATAAATTTTTTACCAGTCTGTAGATCAGTTCATTGTGTGTCTTTTTAATTATTGTAATAAGTCATATTTTTCGTCCAGGCAATATTATACAGGGGCAATATTATATATATATATATATATATATATATATATATATATATATATATATATATATATATATATATATATATATATATATATATATATATATATATATATATATATATATATATATATATATATATATATATATATATATATATATATAAAGCATGATGATCTTCATCTCAGTGGGAGTTTCAAAAGAAGTTATAGAAGAAATATTATATTATAATTATTTTAGAATTCATTGCTTATCTTTATTAGACATCATCTTTGTTCTTAAAGTACCTACACAAAATGTGATTGTATTCAAGTATATACGATTTATTTATACTTTGTTTTGAAACTGATATGTCTTATATGCATGATAATTAATTAATATATGTTTTTAACTGTTAACTTACAATATTTTATTCCATTTTCAAACAATTTATTCCAAATTTTGGTTCATACGATTTTAAAATACTATGATCCTATTCTGTCCTACTATAACTTATATTAATACATGGAAATAAATCCTCAATCAATCCTAAATCAATTTTTTAAATTAACTTCATGATGCAAATTTTATGCTTTCTTCAAATGTTTAGTTTGATGTAATTTAAAATTATTTAACACTGTAACCCTACTCTCCTACTCTCTGTAAACCACTTACTTTGCCATTATTTACTATTATGAAAGTGCAATATGTTATGGGAGTTTAATACAGTTTATGGGATAATTTACACGCGGAGTCGCAAAATACTTGGCTTCTGCCTCCAACTACATTTTTTCTTCTCTCCTGACCCGTCTCCAAGTCCCCCTCTATGGTATGTTTGTTACTTTCTTATCTTCAAATGCTTATTTTAATGTCAGTTTCAACAGTTTCTAACCAATAGTAGCATGCCTTCAAATGTGCTTTTCTTTATTTAACTATCTATTAATGCTAAATCATAACATAATCATAAATATCATAACATTAACCGCAAAGAAAATTTGGTTTTGCTAAGAGTATCTCTTAGCAAAATCGATGGTTTTAACAAGATGGTGGGGGAAAATGGTCCAGTAACGCCGCGTGTATGATAGCCTGATCTTACACATCTCGATTTTACTGTGGGGATGCCTTAAGGATAAGGGAGTATATACTATATTCACTATGCAAATAGTGCTCAAAGTTGTAAAAATAAACAATTAGCGATTATAAAAAAAATATCTTCATAAATAAAAAAGCTATGGCACCTCAAAATTTTAAATTCCGCATCGAACCGCGAAAACTACTGTGACGTAACTCGATACCAAAACAACAGTTGTGTTGAGCAACCGGCGTAGCGGTAACACGTTTATTTTGTTCTCGGTTTCGATTTATTAATTTAAAAACTAAAAATATTACATTGTAAACAATGAAAGAAGGAAAGAAAGACAGAAAAAAAGAAAGAAAAGTTTATTTGTCAACATTATGTTTTTGTTACATTTGAAGCACGTAGGTACAGAGTCAATCTTATTATTGTATGTAGACGATAATATAAAACATAGAACACTGGGATCCAAATTTAAAAAAAAATAACACAATCATATCTATGAAAACTAAATACACAAGAGCTTATAAGCATTCAATAATTTTAAAAAATTTTCAAAAAATATAACCCCATTCCATATTTTTCGAGTTTCAATATATTTTCCAGTACTCATCATTCCATTTTGCAACATATTCCACATGAAAGTGCAGAAACGCTTATTTAAAATGGCGTTAAAAGCGAGTTTTGAGTTCATACAACACGAAG
Organism: Tetropium fuscum; assembly: GCA_964058915.1. NCBI lineage: Eukaryota > Metazoa > Arthropoda > Insecta > Coleoptera > Cerambycidae > Tetropium > Tetropium fuscum. The sequence goes on from CAXKVY010001803.1 coordinate 10,996, forward strand.
GCAGACTAAGCTACGGTACCCTCGCGATTAAATTATGACAATTCAACTTTTCAGGTCGAGTCTGCAACCGTGGGTAGTGGTAGCGTAGGCGTAGCTTTAAAAACTACAAATTTATGAACATATAACTTTACGAGCAATTCATTTACAGCTTCCTTGGGCTGGCGTCATGCTTTATGCAGGAAATTGACCTATTCTTAAATTAAATTAACAAGACACTAGAGACTTATTGTTACTATCAAATTATGAAATTATGGTTAATTAATGTTGCCCTCATTCTTATAAAAAAAATCTAGTTTACTATCTTTGACTTGGAGGGCATCCTTTAATACCAGGCATGTACATTGGACAACCTTAGTATCGATTGCAGCAAAATTACTTCGACAATTCAACTCATGGTTTTTCACAAATGTAATTCAGCCTATGCAATAGCATATTACACTGACAATTCGACTCATCGTTTCTCACCAATGTAATTCAGCCTAGCATATTACAGTGACAATATTTACGTCAAATGACAGGCAACATAGTATTCCAGCCACAATACTTATGTTAAAAAAGCTATGAATTTTATTTCAACAAGAACAATCAAACTGGTCCCAATGCTCAATATTTGTCACTCAGTCATTACCTCATCCATATCCATAACATATATCTTCAAATCTGGATATATGTTATGTATTTAACCCTTTCGATTTTTAATAAAGTGGTGGCGTTCTTATCGATTTTTTTTTGAGCAGCTATGGTGCGAAAATGATTGTACTTCCCACAAGAATCTGATTTTTCCACATCGAAACATTGCTTTGAAAGCTATATGCAATAAGTTATGACTTTTTTCCACATTAGGCCTAGGTTTTTTCATCGAAGCGTCAGCCGATAAAAAAATACGTCCTCAAAACACTTTAAAAATCGCGTATGCAGATTTTTACCTAACTATATTTATCATAATTTTTTATTGAAAATTGTGAATTTCGAAAATGTAAATCAATACCTAATCCTGAGGGATATTTGATATAGAAATGGGAAATGTTTATTAGTTTTTCGTTAATAATAACCCTATTGTGTCATATAGAAGATATAGAAATACCAGCAAAAATTGCGATTCAATCATTATTGCCGACAAAATCCAAAGATAAATATCAAAAAGCGTATGTTATTGGAAGATTGGATCAAAAGGCAATAACTGTTATCACTGAGGGTGTGTTCTACTAGCCTATTTTGAACAAAAATCCAGAGTATACCAAAGTTCCACGCACAGAGTCTTACTCAACGATAAGGACAATGTCAGTAAAAAAGAATATTGAGAAAGAAATTTCCAAGTTCAATTGCTCCCTTAAACGTAAATCGGTAGAACATAAATCCAGGAAGTCTAACGTTCAGAAGATGAGAAATTTTAAATTGTGATTCACACCTCTCCAATTGAAGTTGTTTCTTATTTTAGATATAGTTGATTGTTGGTATCAGTAGAGCATGCCGTCGAGAAGAACTAACATTTCTTCAGCTGGAACATATTAAACATGGGAGAATATATATCGATAGAGATTTCTAACACAAAAGACGAAAGTGAAAAGAGAATTTACTACTGGGAACATCGAAAGATCTTATCAAAATGTTTCGAAAATATTCCTCTCTTCGTCAGTGACCAATTGAGCATTTAAATTTCTTCCTAGGATATAGAAAAGGAAAATGTACAAGATAATGCGTTGGTATAAATACGATCGGGGGTTTCCCTTAAAAATGCAGAATTTTTGGCATTGCAGAATGCTGGGAATTTCACCTTCCACTGTTTCCGGAGAACGTCTGCTACGATACCGGCTGATGCAGGAGCAGACATCACTACTCACCACTCTTAAAAGGCATGGTGGATGGAAAGCAACGAACGTGGCAGAAGGATTTAAAGAGGATTCCGTTTAATAAAACTAGGATAAAACATAATGGGTCAAAGAGATATCAATATAAATACAAACTCGGCCTCTACTTCACCAAATATATGCGCACGGCTATCCATAACCAATAAAAAAGATAGTCAAAATTTATATTAATAACAAGTAATGATTTAAGTTGACAATAAACGAATTTTGATGTATATTTTTGCGTGCGGGAATTTTTCCCCGTCGCCTTCGCCATATAGGATACACATACATCATGTACATAAAAACCTTATCCAAAATGAAATAATTCTTCGTTCCTCCCCTTTGTCCGGATCAAACGACGTGAAACTTAAGTCCGGAGGTCAATACCTTTATTTTTAATTACATTCCGTCAATCTAGAACCTCATTATCCTTTGTCTCGGACTTTTAATACGCTCAAATTGCCATGTAAAGTCAAAAGTCAACATCCGTCTGGGCTCACCTCAAGCCTCCAGTCCCAATTCACCGCATATTATAATTGTTTACGACGGTGATTAAATCCACCCACGCGGCCTGTAGTGCATTTGTTAACCATAGACGGCTGCGAAGAAATCGACGTGAATAATTATTCGCTTATGTGCATTGAGTCGCGCTAATCGATACGTCAATGAGGTGATTCTCTGGGAGATTTACAGAGCTTTGATTCGTCGCAAATTATGTTTTTCTTTACGCCTAAGTACTAACACCAAAGGCACGTTAATTACCGTTACTTATTTGCAAAAACAAGCACACTTTTGAGGAACATTATCCCCTGCTGAAAAACGACCGGCTAAAAAATGTTCTGAAATTTTACACCGGCTCGTGTCGATGACCCCACCGTTTTAACTTCCTCGTCGTTAGCGGAATCAAAAAAAGCTTCTGCTCAAATTTCGCAACGGGAATATTTAACAGAGATGCGGCAAGAAGTTATAAATAAAAATAACAACACAGATGACTTATATTTAGCGGGATGGAATCTTATTCTGGGTTTACACTCCCTGCGCACGTATTTCACAACATGCATGCAATAGAAGATAATCCTGTCATCTGCGATGGCACTCCAGACGCAGGCAAGCTGACAAAGGATAAAAATAAGAGACCATGCAGGTGCTTCATAAGGTTCCGATTCCGAGAGGATTTCTTTTAATTACCATGACAACGGTAGTACAATGCTACTATTATATGTCTAGATACAGTGACGTAGCCAGGGGGGTCCCGAAAATTATTGGATTAATTGCTATATAAATCTAGCTTTATCGAGTACTATGTCCACACCAAACGTAAGGAACACATTAAATGTAATTCAAGAGGTAACTCGATTTTTTCGCAAAAAAAAGGTCGATTGATCTTTGCCATACAAGATTTATACAGCGCCATAACAGTTTACTAAATTTTGCGGAATTACTTAAATGTATCTGTATGAGTCTTGAGGAAATTACTACATGATCTAGCCAAAGTTCAGGATCAGCCTCCACATTTTTAGCTACAATAGAGAAAAGTACATTCCTAATTTCTATGTTGGCGTGTGAGAAGATATTTAGCTTTACACTCTTACATACACCTTTGACACTAAATAGGATAAGAGACAATGTGGAAGATGAATTTAATGCAATATTTACACGAGCTTCAGAACTCTGCAAATATATTTTTAACACTGATTTGCGGACCACTCGAATAAATATAAGACAGACACAAAGAGCAAACCTGATACCGAGTCTGCTGAAAATTACTAGAGTAACAATAATTTGTATTCCTTGTCTAGATGCAATTATTGGTAGTTTGGGGGAGAGATTTGTACGACACGAAGACGTTTTCAATCTCAGGATCTCCTGAACTCGTACCTGGATATGCTTCTCCGGAAAAAGCAGACTTGCTAAAGGATTTGTCCGAATACTATGAAGATAAATGTTCCTTTGCCGTAATTACAGAAGAATACTCTAGCTGGATTGAAATTGTAACAAAAATTGATAATGGCACGGAAGTCTTCGAGATTTTTAAAAAATGTCAGCAGTCCTTCTTACCAAATATATTCACCATCTCCTCACGGTTTTGGTCACGTTGCCAGTCACTAACTCAACTGTGGAGTGCTCTTTATCGACCATAAAAGGAGTGAAAACTTGACTAAGAAATAAAACAGGCAATGAACGAATGAGCAGTGTCGCTCTAATTTCCGTACACTGGGATATTGGAGTTAATCCTGACACAATTCTTCTTCTCATGGCTGGGCGGAAAGCCAGACGAATATTACTTTAATATTTTTTTCTTTCAGTTGTTTTTGTTTTAATTTTTTTTGTAATGTTTATAAAAATATATAAAAACACTGCATTTTATTTCAATAAACTTATTCGTAATACATAACTTTGTTTTATTTGAAAATGTTATGGAATTTCGAAACTTTTTCATGTGAAAGTCGGTATTTTTGTATAAATGGATTTTTTATTGAAATTCTGAGGTGCCAGGAAAACTCGTGAGCTTGAAAATTTTAAAAAATTTTCGCCTGTCTCACGGGGCAGATCTAATATTCCGGTAGTAATGCTCGGACCCCCCCAAAATGAAATCGTGGCTACGTCACTGTGCAGATAGCATATTATTTATTGATATGTAAAGAGCCGTCGGCACGAGGTAGACCCCCGCGGCTGAAAATAATGCCCCTCATTGCTGTGCAAACTATCAGTATTAATCATGCGTGTAAACCATCGCATTCATAGACTAATTTGGTATGCATGTTGTTGTGGCTGATGTGGCCGATAAAATCGGGTACGTAAATCCGATTATCTCGCTGTACGGTTTGTAACATATCGACACTTCCGATAACGCCGCTCTTATTTCTCTACTGTCTATTATATGGCTATTGGTACAATTTGTCTTGCCGAGGACGCCTCGATATATCCCAGCGGTTGTGACATTATATATCACGTTTTCAAAGCTGACCACCAACCGATTGCTGGGCGTGTAACAAAACCTCGACGCGCGTTTCAGTTACTAGGCTATCATCATCGGGTTGTGATATCGAGGGTGGTATATTAATAAATAAACAAATAAATAATTAATAAATAAATAAATAATAAATAATCATTTACCTACTTCACAAGACTTACAATGTAAGTATGGAATATCGTCGTCATCAATATTATACACATATACTATGTCAAGCATAATGTATGTAATATAATAGTTAGAGAGATGGCGACAATAAAAGGCTGTTGCTAGGGGTTCATCGAGACGTGAAATTTCATCTCGAAGGCAATTTCTCGTCTCGTCTGGATTTCGGGTTTAATCGAGACGTGAAATCTCGTCTCGAAGGCAATTTCCCGTCTCGTCTCGAACATCGAGACGCGACGATTAACAAACTTAGATATGTAAAAGATATTAATTAAAAGAAATCAAAAATAAATTAACAAACTCTCGTCTCGATGTATTTCTTGAAGACAATTTGTCGATCTCGATTCGACATTCTCGAAATTTCGAGTCTGAAAAACACAAACTGAGTGTTCAAATTTCAGGAAAATATTAGCCACAAAGTTGAAAAAATTAAATGTTACATTTTCTTAAATGGAACACCCTATATATTAGTAGACAAAACGAAAGGTCTTTTCTTTTGATTTAAAAAAATATATAATTTGTTGGCATTTGGTTAAGCCGTTTATGATGTTGAAGTTTAAAGTTATATAACTTCTTTAATTTTTTTTTATGGAAAGTTTTTTTTCTTTCACCCGTAATAAAATAACGGCCGTACAGGCTACCTGATTTTGCATTCATGCTTGGCTTCTATGTCATCTAAGATACTTTCTCCTGGTATTAATGTTTTTAGTCATAGCATGCTTTTAGTCTAGGTTAGTGGTTATTCTGTTGGGTCTTATTTGTTTTTTTTTGGGTTTTAGACTATTTTTGTATTTTTAATTTTTGTTTTATTTTATTGTTATTTTTGTTTTATTATGTTATATTTTTATGCTGTGCCTCTTTTTTGTTCTCTTTTTTGTGTTTTGATTTTTTCAGTTTATTTTGGTGTTAATAGCAGGTTTAGGTTCAGTTTGGATGCTTTGGTATTTGGTGGGTTATAAGAGTGTGTGTGTATTCGTGTGTGTTATAGGGTGTAGATGTAATTTAGTGATGGATATTTGGGTGGCTGTCTGAATATGGGTGTCATTGCTGTGTGTATGGTTGGGTTTGCGTGTGTCATGAGTGTATTTATGAAAGATGGTATGATTCTGTGTAACGGCCGTAGGTAACCCTGTACATTATGTAAATGATTTTTTAAAATGTGTTTTACCTTTGTTATTTTCTTTGTTATCTTTGTTATTTTTTGCTTTGTTAATTTTCTTATGTTTAAAATGACTTAAAATTATTTCCTAACATGGTTTTTTTATTTTTGCTTTTCTTTCTGACCTATTAAGAGCTGTGAGTTATTGCAGCACTTACAATTTTTCGAGAACGAGAAATCTCGAAAAAATCTGTGAAAAGTGTTTTTCTCTGTCGCGTCTCGAAAAAGCCATTCAAGCTGGTCTCGATCTCGTGTCGGAATCGAGACGAGATGAGACGAGAAATCTCGAATTTTGAGAGTCTCGAGAAACCCTAGCTGTTGCCACACGGTGGAAGAAATTCTTGCTTCCATGTAGTCTGATCCCCATATACAAATTCGAAATGGGTAGTGGGCAGAAGTGGTACGAAATGGCAGAAAAGGATTTTACGGCATCTGGGAGACCTGCATATTGCCGAAAAAATATTTTCTGCCAATTTTCCCCGGACATCACTTTCACAAGACCTTCCAAAAATTGGGTAAATTAAAATATTAAAGAATCTGAATTTGAAACTGTGCGGGATGATCATTATATGCCCAAGATTACAGGAAATATTTTTCGTGGCTCCAAGTGCCCCCCAAATCCTTGTAATATTTTTTTAAATTTTTTTTTGGAAAAAATTCCCAAAGTAGCCGCTTGGATCTTTACCATCACAAAAAGTTAGACAAAATATTTTCTGCTAAATTTCAATATGTGAAGTTAACCCATGTGAGCGATCAAGCGGCCTTAATTATTAATAATTGTATATTAATAAGGTAAAAACATAAAATAGGCTATATTAAAGTGTAGAGACTACAGTTTCTAACTATACATCGATGCTTCTGTTAGATAATCTCTCAAAGTAATTACAAGACCGATTATTTATTAGTTAGTTGGGAATGCAGTAGACGTCCCATGTAATAATAACTTTTCCTTTTACCTTGTGGAGTTCATAGCCTTTTTAATGCATATCTTTATAGTGTAATGAGACCTTGATAGAATGTATACCTGGAACAAAAGAAAAATATGTTATAATAACTGGAAACAGATATTTTTAATTATAACAAGTCATATAATTATAACAACTAGTTCCCACTGATTTTTTGCAATCTATTCTTATATATCCTTGATGTAATTTAGGGAATAATTAAAATACAGCGTAAAATCCTATATAAGCAAACTTCTTCTACTTGACTTTTAAGATTAATATGACGGAATCTTCACATCGATATCTATCGAGCCGGATCTATAACAACGGAAAGCACTGCATCTCTGCGGAATGATTAACAGCGATTTTTAATTAGCGGATTGCAAGGGGCCATAAAATAAAATATTAAAACAAACATAACGGTGCACCGGTTTTCGTATCATTTTTTCTGGGTCGTAAAATCGCGTACCACTAACATTAATATATCATTATTCAAAGTTGTTCTGCGTAGCACGGTATATTTTTTACCGTTGCGACTGTGTTATCGTTAATTACTTATTTATATTCTATAATAATGTGGTTCCGATGTAATTGAAATTTCTCAATTATTTCGAGAACATTTATTTGTATATAATTAAATAAGTCATTTTAGCCTTAGCCATATATAGGTATATATACACTCCCGGCTCATGAGATTTTTATGATTTTGTTTTTGAAATGTAGATTGATTCCTCAGTAATGATGCAATGTCAGAAATTTTTCTTCAGAATTTAATTTGAGCATATAGGTACGGGGTGCAATTATGGGACGAAGTTTTCTTTCCGAAGTTTGTAACACCCTGTGGGGCGCAGCAGGTACAGTAGCTATTGTAAACTGGATTAACTCTGTAGCCTCATATTTTCTGAACATTTTGTTTCTTATTTCATGGCATTATCTCTGTTTTTATTTGAGATACACTGTTTTAAAACGAACGTCTCGGACAAGGGCTTTAAATGCAGAAATTTTTACTTGTAAATAATCAAGGCGGCATATGCGGAAACGAATACGAGTTGTTTTGAAATACGACATTTAAGAGTTTGTCAATGCGTGTCAAATAAAAAAATGCCGAATCAAATCAAATAAACATCAAAACATAAGTTTAATCTGAAAATTAACGAAAACATGAAAATTTTAAAAAGGATAAACACATTTTTATGGACTAGATATTTTTTATAATATCTAGTGCGTGGACTCCTTACTTCACAATAGCTTCATTCAGTCGAGGTGGCATCGAATCAATAAGATTTATTATAAACTCTTGTGGAATGGCATCAAATTCTTCCTGAAGGGCAATTCGCAGATCCTGAAGACTGTCGGGTAAAGCAGATCGACGACGAATGCGCTTTTGAGGTTGGTCGCCCAGATGTTGAATTGGATTGAAGTCAGGGCTGCAAGCTGGCCAAACCATTGGTTCTATACACACTTCGTCCAAATATTCGTTGACTACTAGGGCCACGTGTGGACGCGCATTATCTTGCATTAGTACGAAGCCATCTCCAATAAAAGGAGAATAGGAAAGAAATGCGTTCTGGAGAATATATGCTTGATATATCGATGCATATTTAAGGCGCCGTTTTCAACAAAGATTAAATCTGTACGGGCCGCCCTGGAAATTCCCGCGCCCATACCATCACATGAAAACTTACGCGTTCGGAAATTGTACACTCCGCAAATCTTTCATTTCGACGTCTCCAAACTCGCTCTCGATCATCAGACGATCTCAGGCAAAACCGCGATTCATCCGTGAAAAGAACTTTGTAAGTGTGCAAATTGAAGACGTGCTTGACGATGTCTTGCAAGCAGCTGGGGTCCTGTGGTAGACGTCCTTGCAGACAAGACGTTTTCTTTAAGTCTTCGTCGGACTATTATTTCACTGACTTCAGTTCTACGCACGGTTGGTAGCAGATGTTGATTCTGAACGGCTGTAGTTCTGCGATTTCGTAAAGTATTCAGGACAATAAAGCGGTCATCAATTGCACTTGTCTTCCGTTTTCTTCCGGAACCCTCTAGCCTGGTAAAATTTCCCGTCTCCATATACCGATTCCAAGCATCCTGGACTGTTGTTCGAGGTATACCAAGGGTATCGGACATATAACGATGACTTCGGCTACACTAACGGACTTAAGGCTACAATGCGAGCAACATCCGTCACAAATAATGGCATTTTTTTATTTGACAAGCGTTGACAAACTCTTAAATGTCGTATTTCAAAACAACTCGTATTCGTTTCCACACATGCCGCCGTGAATATTTACAAGTAAAAATTTCTGAACATTTTTTATAGAAAAATTATTTTGAAAAATTTTATACGAAGAACTCGAATATTTTTTTATTTTCGATATCTAATATTTACGTATTATAAAACCTAAAGTTTTAAACGCGTCACTGGGAATATTTAGAACGCGTAGGACTTAAAACCACATTTTGCTGTCAAAAGTAACCGAAGTCTCGAAAATTACTGCATCTAAATAGCAGCAAGTTGTCTAAAACATATTTTGGAATATTATATAGGACTGGTTTAAGGAATATGTCACTATAAAACACTTACTAACATTTAATTGCATATTGTATGCTTTACACCACAATAATATTTTACTGATGGTTTTCATGTAAGAAAATCCTGAGTTTTTCAAAGAGAAAAATCGGGAATTTCTTATCCTCGTAGAAATATACTGAACATTATCTATTATGGATTTTTACTATTAGAACTATTTTTCAATTTATATTAGGTTGTACTTATCGCCAGTGGCGGCGCTAGGGGGGTGCTGGGGTGGGCGGCAGCCCACCCTGTAAGCCCCAGCGCCGGTCGCTGCCCACCCTGCGCCGCCGCCGCTGACTTGAGGCATCACGCCACATCTCTACGCGGGCGAATCTTCGGGGTATCGAGCTTCGGGACGCACGCGCGCGGGACGGATTGTGTATGTTTATTCGGCGACGGTTTGTTAATCTGAGTTACGTTGCAGTGCTATTTCTAGTGCCAATACCACAGTTTATATGGTCTATGGTATTATTTACTATAGAGAAAATAGACAATGTCTAAATCTAAATGTATTCGCGATTTTTTTAGTGCTGGTACTGCTACTGCATGTACGTCTAATAGTAGTAATAGTCAAAGTCAAAAGCGAAATTGTGACGATGAAGTTGATTCTACTAAGCCTGGAACCAGTACCAGTAGTGGCGGCAAAAAACAAAAAGTTATTTCAGAAAGTGATGATTTAGATGACTATGATACTGTATCAATATCAATTGGTGAAGAAGTAACAGTTGGAGATGACACGAATTCGTAAGTAGATAGTAGATTAATAAATAATAATACCTAATAATAAGCAATAATTTTTAATGTAAAGGTTTGCTGAATCTTTTTAAGAACCATTAACAATAGAAGAGGAATTTTTAGAACAACAAGATAATGACGATTACCAGGCAGATGTTTGTATCTCTGTTGGAGTTGTCGATATTGCCAAATCATTACAAGAACCTCCAACTCAGCCAATAATTAATTTTCCAAAATCAAAATTTGGTAGTGAAAGTCGTTGTTTTAACGAAAAGTACTACCAATTATATCCTTGGATAGAATATAGTATTTTGCAGGACAGCATATTTTGTTATCCTTGTCGATTTTTTAATTTTTCAAAAAGTAAACCAGATCAAATCTTTATTAAACAGGGGTTTAAAAATTGGAAGCGGGCTTCAGAAAAAAGCGCTGGTTTTTCTCAACACAATAACAGCTTTCTTCACAAAAACAGTATCGTGTGTTGGACATCTTACAAACAGCAACAACAAAAGAATCAGTCTGTGGGGTCTCAGATCAGCAAAGCACATCAAACATTAATAAAGGAAAACCGTGATTACTTAAAGATAGTCATTGAAAGTTTGCTATTTTTAGCTCATCAGGGACTAGCCTTAAGGGGTCATGATGAAAGTGAGAGCAGTGGAAATAAGGGCAACTTTTTGGAACTGTTAAGTTTGTTGTCTAAACACAATGAAGTTCTTTACAAAAAACTCAAAGGTGGACCAAAAAATGCTAAATATACACATAACTCAATACAAAATGAAATTCTTGAAATTGCCTCAAATTTAATTCTTTCTAAAATAAATTCTGAAGTCAAAAAAGCAAAATATTTTTCTGTCACGGCTGATGAGACAAAAGATATTAGGAAGGTTGAGCAGATTTCAATATTAGTCAAATATTATTTAAACGGTAAAATTTGTGAACGCTTTTTGGGATATAAACCAGCAGAAGATTTAGATGCAGACTCAATGTTTAATTATATTAAAGAACGCTTAGGTATTTGTGGGATAGACATAAACAATTGTGTTGGACAAACATATGATGGCGCAAGCGTAATGCGGGGTAAAAACAAGGGTGTTCAGGCTTTGTTTCGAGAACAAGTCCCACAAGCAATATATGTTCATTGTTTTAATCACAGATTGAATTTAGTGATTGTGGGTGTATGCAAAAATATTCCAGAATGTAATGATTTTTTTTCCTTGTTACAGAGTTTGTATGTTTTTATTTCAGGATCATCTATTCACAGCCAATTTTTGAAAACTCAAAAAGAGATTTCAGTTTCGAAAGAATCGAAAGATGCAAGGCTTATAGAATTAAAAAAACTCAGCGACACTAGATGGTCGTCACAAATTTCTTGTTGTCTGGCAATCAAAAAAACACTTAGCGCAGTTTTAATACTATTAAATAAAATTGAACTGTCTAATAATGACCGCTCTTCAGAAGCTAAAGGGTTACTAAATAATATTAACTTCACATTTGTTTTTAATTTATTGTTATTTTGTGAAGTCCTCGAAATTTTAAAAAAAGTATCAGATTATTTGCAAGGTCAAGACACAGATATCATAAAAAGTATGGATTTAATTTCATCTACGAAACAAATAATGATAGATTTTCGAAATGATACAGATTTTGAAAACATTTATTTAAAATCAATTAAATGTGCCAATGACAATGGTATAGAAATTGAGTGCCCGCAACAAAAGAGAAAGAGAAAATTTCCAGAAAAATTTAAAAACCTAATTCTTTTGGATAATGCTAACTTTGAAAATAACAGCGTCGTTGACAAAAATGACTATAAAATTAGAATTTACTTTAGTGTATTTGATAGAATTATAAATGAGATGGATAGGAGATTTATGGATAATTGCGAAATTTTAAAAGGATTTAGTACCCTTAATCCTAAAAGCGATACATTCTTAAACATTGACATAATGTGGCCTATACTTTTGCACTATAATTGTGATGTGGAATCTGCTCAAGTAGAAATTAAATTACTACACAAAACATTGGAACGATACAATAAAGAAAAAGGACACATAATAAAATCACTAATCGATTTTACAAAATTTTTGGATGAATATAAAATAGCTTTTCATGAAATTTATAAACTCTGCTGTATAGCTATAACCATTCCATCTTCTTCAGCAGGTTGTGAAAGGTCTTTTTCTGTCCTAAAGCGGATTAAGAATTATTTACGAAATTCTATAGGTCATAGTCGATTAACGAACTTAAGCATTATTAATATTGAAAGAGAATTAATAACACAAGAAGATTTAAATGACATAATAGATACATTTGCAACTGTTCACAATAACCGAAGAATTGTTTTACTATAATTTAGTGTTAAGATATTTAGGATATAAATGATACAAATTAGTAAAGGACCTACAGTTGCTATTTATAAAATAAAGAATAAATTATATTTTATTTTGTTAACCCTGTAAACCCTGCCTATACTATTACCTATATGACTATTGTTAAGTTAAAGTTATGTACTTATGCATATGTATATGAATGATGTGTATCATAGTATCATGCAGGATAATATAAATGGTAAATGTACACTTTGTTTCTTTTTTGTCTATCGCCGTACCGCCCGCCCCCAAATTATTTTCTTTTGCCGGCATCTGCCCACCCATTTCAAAAGGCTAGCGCCGCCACTACTTATCGCAGTCGCTTGTAGATACGATGAGTTTTTGCAAATAAAAACGGATGATGTAAATGACATGGGCGACAAATGGCTAATTATGCTACCAAATACTAAACCCAAGATCAAGATCTTTTGAAGTAGCGGAATATTTAAGCGTTTAACAATATATGCAGCCTCCAGACCCTCAGCAACAATTCATTGACATTCACAAGTTCAGTAAAATGCCAGAAGAAATTGCTACTTTTCTGGAACTAGCTCATGTGAAAGAGACTGGGCACTGCTTTCGCAGATCTTTGGCCACATTGCTGGTGCATTCTGATGGGGACATAACAAAATTGAAGCAACATGGGTGATGGAAGTCTTCCGCGATCGCGGAGGGCTATATCGAGGATCGAGGACTCGCTAGCCAATAAGTCGAACATCGGTAATAATCGGTTCAGGCGTTTCCGGAGTAACAAGTACTGCCGATAATAATATTGTTAGTTTTACGAAAAAGTGGAGAGAGTTCAATTATTGTATTACATAATTGTTCACCAATCACCATAAATATTACTAATAAGTAAAAATCTCCTGTTGTAGTTTGTAGTCGTAATGTAATACGAATTTTGTGTATTTTTGTAATGTGTTTTGTAAAGGTAAAAATGTCTTGTTTTAGTTTGTAGTTGTAATCTAATAAAACCAATTTTGTATAATTTTTTAAAATTTGTTTTGTGTAATTCAAAACTCCTTCATTTTGTTTTTTACTGAAACGTTGCATAGCAACGAACTATTTCTGTCTAGGCAGAAACAGTCCACTTTTTCTGACTAGGCAGTAAAAATATACCTCTTAAGCCTGTATTTTTGTAAGTGTCATTAAAAAGCCGCTTTTAATGTAATTTGGAGAAAAAGGTTATTAATAAGTTATTCCAACATTAATTCTTTTGTTTTATCCCCATGCGGGCCGTGGCTAATATGACATAAAATTATTGAAAAGGTATGTCAATGTTATACATACTACAAAAACTCGCCTTGTCCTTGTGACCATGGAAAATACAGGTGCAATCAAGCTTTCACGCATCATTCGCCGCCTTAACAGCTTTTGTTGTGAAATAAAGTCTAATTAATTATAGATAGGCAGAATGTTAATTAAGTGATCGGTAGTTGTCAGCAGTTTTTTATCTGGACAACGGAGATAATAAGTATACCGCGCGCAGAAGAAAATTCACATATTACCTCGAATGTATGGGAATGTTAAAACCGAAAAAAATAGGACCAACGCATACCAATACAAGTAGACTAATAATAGAGCCGCGAGGCGAGAATTTCATTAAATGCGGTTGAAGTTGACGATAATAATTTCATGGATCGCCGACGTGAAAATATGTCGGCATAATATTTTTAATTTGATTGTGTTGTCGAAAAAGATCTGATTGTTTCTCGTATTAGAGACACTGTTTCTATAAATGCCGTAAAAAAAAGAGAAATTGCAATTATTATATTTCTATATTGCATATTCCTCCTCCAAACGTTACATTGACTTTTTGTACCGGTTAAAATTGTAGACCGTTCTCGAGGAGCCTATTGAAATTCCATGAAAAAACCTGTAAACTTAACAGCAACTTAACGAATCGTTCAAAACCTATATTCAGACACTCGCCGTGTTCTGTTCACATGAAAAATGAAGTTAATTGACTAATTACTGCGAATCACGCAATCGTAGAGTTACTTTCAGTGTACGTATATACATCTGAGATAGGTTACGTAAATGCTGAAGTTAAACGTCGGAGGCAGAGAAAGAACATACGAATACCAGACAGGACCGAAATAGGTTGTTATGCGTATGATAATTTATCAGCATCATCTAAAACGTGAGTGTATCCTCTGTTTTCTAGTAATTATTTCCATCCGAAATTTACAGGAGAAAGTTGAATTTTATTCGCAAAAGCATCTAGGCTTGTTCAACCCAAAATTTTATCCACATTAAAATCTGTCCTACATTCAAATTATCAACACACTATAACCTCAACGCTATAACAGTATATTTGAAATATAATTTATATCTACTCGATAAAAAAAAGATATCCACTCATTGCTTATAACATCTAGAATTGAGAAGTAACAAAGGGACTCAGTGCCAGATTGACAAAAGATGAATGAATGATGAATGCTATAGAAAGGTTCTATGTCACATCGACTACATCCAATAAAGCGGAACAAGTGCCAGGACATAATTTTCTAGGAGAAAAATACTCTCCAAATCTTGAAAGTTGGCGGTTATGTCATAGTTATAAACCATGCGATTCAAATCAGTATTGCACTTAATATCAATTATAACTCATCTGCAAGACGACAACAGAAAGGATTTAAACGCGCATTTAACTTCATAAAATATGGAAAAGATGCGTCTTCAAACTGCTTCAGTTTTTAAATAAATATCACACCAATCATGATATAACGTCTTGGCCTGATCTATATAGCCTCATGCCATCAAGGCGTTTTTTTTATGATGCATTGGAGTTGCTATACAAGAAGTCAAACCAATGA
>CAXKVY010001804.1:0-50555 GCA_964058915.1 Tetropium fuscum
ATCCTGCTTAATTCTAAAAGTTCTATCTATAAATATGTGAAAATAATATGTGATTTAATTCATTGTAAATGATATAAAAATACGATGTAGTGTTGTGTAAATGTTTTATAAATAAAGTGTAATAGTGTTATATGAATATATAAAAAATAAGTTAAGTAAAATTAAGGTTCTTCAGTAATTAATATTCTCTGAGGATTCTGAAAAACAGGCTCGTATATTAATAATGACAGCTATACAGCTACAGCTATGTACAAAGTACATAGCTGTAGTAAATAGTAAAACACAGCTATGTCAAAGATGGTTGACATCCCACATTTTAGCTTATTATTTTAGTACGAGATTATACCACTTTACCATTTATCTGCAGTCATTCGATTTAATGAATTGGTTAACAAAACCTTGACCTCGTTAAATTTAATAAAAATTTTAAACACTTTCCATAGGATTAAGTTGCGCAGTGATATGGTAACCGTACTACATACTACAGTTATTTGATGATTCTTTGCCTTTTCAACTATAAAATTTTGTTGGGCTCTTTATTAACATTGACAAGCTCCAAAAGTTTTTCACCATCGCCTGGAAATCTTTTTTTCACCATCGCCAAGTCGTTTGGAAATATCCTGATGAACATTCAGTTATATCGGCTTTTCGCCAAAGGAAGGCAATTTTTGTGAATTTTAAAAAGCATAACAGCACGCCCATGTTATATTCAGATTACTGAATTTTGTAACTCTATTTCATGTTCAAACAGACTATAGTAGCTACCAAAATATTGTCTTGATTTTTAATCTAATCTCACTAGTCACAATCTCACAAGTCTTGCTATAATATTTATCTGAAATGTGTACAAACTTATAAATAAAGTAAAGGTCAGGATACAGTGAATGAATTTTTTAAAGCAAGACCCATTCATTTCTTATCAGTTTTAGCGTTGCCAACTCTTTCAATCAGCGGTTTTAGCAAACCATGTATGAGAAAATTAAGCCTCTCCGTGTTGCCGTTGAGTGTTACCCAAATAACATTAGAGTGGTCCAGCGGTTTTTAGGTAGGTACATACTTTTATCACATGATAAGCACAGTGGCTGGCGGTGATAAACAATTGATACATAAACGGATATACCCTTAGGTGCCGGTGCATATTCCCGCATTCACTTATCACTGTACGCTATTCCCGCATTCTCTTATGAAAATGTATTTCAATTGCCAAAAGTTTTATTTTTGTAAAAAAAATTAAATGACCAGTAAACCCATCTCTGTTTTAAATTTTCTATCCAATCATCCTCCAAAAATCGGGTTTTCTGTCAACTCGACTAAGGTGGAAGTAATAATTACAAATTGAAAACTATACTATTTAATAAAACTGATATCTACTTATAAAATTTTATAAACAAAACTTTGATTTTTTATTATTATCTGTGAACGATATCCTATAAAATGTTTAATATTTTATCATTTCACTAGTTATTTTCATACTTTGGAAATACTTATATCCAATGTTGAATATTTTAAGCAGTGATTTTGTATGTTTAAGCTGTGCGTAATTTTAAATTTCATAATTATTACCTACATTTTGGTATATTTTTTTAAAATTAACTATACTCGTCTAGGTTGCAAAAATTTACATTTAATATTTACCTATTTGCTTTAGTGTGATCGTTTCATTCCTAGAATGGCACTGCCCACTCTGACATTAATATTGATGGACCTTGCGTATAGCTTAATATTTTTAATGCATATTGCTTCTGTAATTCATAGAAATATGCAGCTACACAGTTGGCGAAATAGCTGTGATGAATCATGACAGTATTAATTACTTAGCAGTTACGAAAATAACGCTTTTAATACATAGTATGAATTAGATTTTAAGGTACATTCCACCTTAGAAGTTCCATATCGCTTCGTTACCTACTTTATTCTAAACCCATTTTACCTTTCCGTTAAAGGTTGTCTGTCCATCTTGTCAAGGTCTATAATATATCTCGTCCTAATTTACTCTTTGCTGATTGTCGTTGATCTATAAATATTTGGACTGGAGTAATTAAAAAATCTTTAGAAAATGAATACTGCCAAACACTATAAAGTTGCTACAATCAAGACTTTGACACTTAGTTGAACAGCGTGAACAGCGGCGTGTGCTACCTATTATAATTACAAGTAGAGGACGTTCGCGCAAGTCGAGCCGCCATTTGAATAAAAGGTACAAAAAAATGACTCCACAGCGGCTGACCCAACGGCGAAAATGTCTTTAACAAAGTTACAGGACTATAGTGCTTTCGTTTGATATGCAAACTAATGGAATGGGGTGCTCAGTGGCGCGCGCAATTATCCTAATATAGGAAATAAAATAAAAAAACAATAATCTTATCATTCTCGTAGAACAGAGCAGCTAAATTAAAGACTCGCTGGAAGAAAGAAACATTGAACACGATGATTCACTACTTAAAGCTGAATTGTTGACACTGGCAAGGCAACATTTTCCAGCTTTCAAGAAGTATGTAGTGGATGAAACGGCCAAACCACAGCAAGAGAAATTGATGTAATTCGATTGCCTCCATATCACTGCGAACTGAACTCAATTGAGCTTATTTTGGCGCCAATAAAAGGGAAAGTTGCTAGAGAAAATACAACATTTAAGTTAGCATATAAATTTTACTAACAGTCTTACCTATAATAATAATAAGTAACCTAACCACGTTCTATCCTGGCAACGGCGCTCTTACCTCCCCGTGGTCCTTGCTGGGCAATAGCAATTTAATTTCTTTCTTTTATTTTAAATTGTTATTGGCTAAATTGAGCTAAAGTTGTACACGCAACATGCAAAATGTTTTCAATATATTATTTTGAATACATTTTTTGAAGTATCTATTTAAGTCACTTCACCTTGGTTGCGCATGATGATACGCCACTGAGCAGTAAAGCCAGTAAATCGACGGCTTGTTCAAGCAGATGTCTTCTAAGTGAACGAGAAGGGAAATGGGATTTATATAAGTTGAAGAGGGATAGCGACCGATATAGTAAGCCGCGGACTGGTGACCCTAGTTCTATTCACGAGAAATTGTGGCGGTATACAATTTTACCCTAAATATCCTTTTGCATTGCATAGTGATGTGAAGTACCGCGTTTACTCTAGTTTGTATATCAAACGAAAACACTATAGACTACATGTTTTGAATTTATATGTCACAACTCCAAGCTATCAGGGAAAATATATTTCTGGTAAAAAAATTAAATAAATAAGAATATCAAATTAATGTAATCACACCCAAATTAAAATCCTTTTTACTCATGTTTATTAAATTATTTACGCCATTTTAATAATGTAGAGTGGTTCCCAAAATAACTATGAATCAGATTACATACACGTATATATACGATAGTGTAGGATATGGAAATATAAAAATATATAGGTGCCTCTTACAAGTAGGTAAGTATATATTATTTTGAAAAACTCAGTCCTAGAGAACATAGGGAGAAAAATGAGGAATGGCAGTAATTTATTGCAATATTTTCTATATTAATAAAGTTAGTTAAAGTTACTAATAAGTTATTAATATATAAGCATTACCAAAGCCCCTTAAAGTGTAGCCCTACACCCAAATGTTATTTAAAATGAAATATTATTTTGTCATTAAAAGTGGAAATTTCAATATTTCTGTTCTAACGCTGTAAATCCAAAAATTATAAAAAAAATAATTAACTATAAATTGTTTGGAACATTTTGATGAAAAAATCTGTCAAAAAATATATTTTAAACATACCTGGCGCCACCACGCGTACAGTTATCACAACTCGACCTATCAATTCCGTATGAGTGTATATATCTATCTGTATACTATAAACTTAAATGTGTTGAATACAATCTTAAAACTGTCTTAAATAATAGCAAAAATCTTAATCTTAATATTAACAGGAGTCAAATTTGCTTTTTTATCTTAATACGATTTGATATTAATATTTTTAGGTAATTCCTGAGGGGTGTATACGAATAAACTTGACAGTTTGCCAGCTCTTGAACACGCAACATATTATATAATGGATCATGCGAAAGGCATGGATTTTCTAGATCCAACCCACAAATTGATATTGTTTGGCGTTGTGACTAATTAATAGTCATTGAGAATGGTAAGCGAATTGGAAATTGTAAACGTTTGAATGGAATGGGCGAGTCTGAGGGATCATTGGGATCCGTGGTAGAAGAACAGCCTCACCTTGAAACTTGCCGTTTAAAATTGTGGCTTTTTTATGACCAATCGCATGCCATTGCATATCTTTGGGGCATTCAAATTTCGAAGCAAAATGATTGGTGAGCCAATCTTCAATCGCAAGTTATGTGGGCGGCATCCCAAGGAAATCCAGTGAATTCAAGAATTCAACAGGATAGTTGACAACTTCCTCAGGAACGACAACAGTGTCGATCGATTTGAGTGACGTATCATTGCAAGGCAATGACTGTTGTATTTTAAAATTAATTGCGTCAACATCTATTTTGCGGCCAAAATAGCTGGCTTACGTAGCCACGCATGATTAATGTAATTAGTTTGTAAATCTAGAAACATATTTTCCATCAAAGCATCTTTGGTAGCCACCATGTTGCAAAAATTATCTGGGTGTCGAATGCATTGTGTATTTTCATGGAATTAAATTTGTCCGTTGCCAACGTTGAGCAATTGTTGCAATTGGCGGTAAATGCCAATGGATAATTTTAAAGTTGAACACGCATTATTTAAATTTCCGGACAGCAGCAGCGAAAAGTCTGGTATTATTATTGAGATCTTTCAGCGTTCTATCGAGATCTTCGGTCGAGACGAAAACTAATATTATTCAATACTTCAAAACTGACAATTTAAATTTGTAGGTTAAGTTGATTGTAAATGATCATTTCGGGATGACGATGACGTAGGTCTGAGTGGGAATACTATTAAAATACCGAAATTGTGTGCCATTGACTTGTTTTAGGGACTGTTAAAATGAGTTGAAATGACTTACAATGATGTAATTTACTTAATTAGTTACGACAGTTAGTTTCATTACCGAATATTCAACCGGTAATCCGTAGATAGAACTTTAGTTTAAGCCGTCTACTAAATGCCTACTAAAGTTAGCAGTTTTTCAGATATTTGCAATTTGCGAACAGTGTTACCAGAATTTTTCTTAAAAAATACATATAAAATTAGCCTTGTACTTAAAGAATTAAAAAATGAACTATAACGTATTATTAAATAACGAGAACAAATTTTCAATAATAACTTTATTTAATAACATAATAATGTTGCAAAAATTATCTGGGTGTCGAATGCATTGTGTATTTTCATGCAATTAAATTTGTCCGTTGCCAACGTTGAGCAATTGTTGCAATTGGCGGTGAATGCCAATGGATAATTTTAAAGTTGAACACGCATTATTTAAATTTCCGGACAGCAGCAGCGAAAAGTCTGGTATTATTATTGAGATCTTTCAGCGTTCTATCGAGATCTTCGGTCGAGACGAAAACTAATATTATTCAATACTTCAAAACTGACAATTTAAATTTGTAGGTTAAGTTGATTGTAAATGATCATTTCGGGATGACGATGACGTAGGTCTGAGTGGGAATACTATTAAAATACCGAAATTGTGTGCCATTGACTTGTTTTAGGGACTGTTAAAATGAGTTGAAATGACTTACAATGATGTAATTTACTTAATTAGTTACGACAGTTAGTTTCATTACCGAATATTATAGGTAGATATTTATGTATTTCAGTCTACATACCAATGAAACATTAGGACTAGTTTTGACACTGCAATAGACTATAATATGTCTCCTGGAAACAACAACTTACTCTTATGGATAGGTAAAAGTAAAAGTAGTGGGTAATCCGATTACTAGTAAATTATATAAATTAGCAGTAGATTAGGATAATATGTTTGTAATGCATTCATAATATGTTTTTAAGCTTCCAACTTGTTGTATACCTAGATGGTTATTATTACTAAAGATTTTGCTATTCATATTTATCATGTTCGAGGTAATCTTGGGATAGTAACCATAAATTATAAAAGATAACTTAACACGTTGACTACCGACGACTAGTTTACTAGTCGAAGCGTGTTTTACCTGTGCCCCAAGACTAGTTTACTGGTCGTTTTTTCTATCTAATATTGTGGAACTTCTGTATACTCGGGGCAAGATTTAATGCTGTATTATCATTCTCCGTACCGTCCATTGGATATTGCAAAAGTAGATGACCAGTTGTTAACAACAGCATATGACAATCAGCATATAAGGATGACCCCAAAGACTTGATAGACCCCCGTGACACCATCTAATAAACTGTTTGATCCAATACATTCAATTTACTGTTAAGTTTTATTCAAATCATCTATAATAAATAATCTATATATATATATATATATATATATATATATATATATATATATATATATATATATATATATATATATATATATATATATATATATATATATATATATATATATATATATATATATATATATATATATATATATATATATTATTAATATTATGCTGAAGAAGACTGTAATTCTGGTTTCAACGACAATGCAGCATATGAGAGCCCCCTTCTCTAATGATGTGTTGGACCCAATAAATTCAATTTACTCTTAGTTTTTTTCAAATTACAAAACTAATTATGTTTTAAACGTTGAGGAAGAAATTATAAAGAGGCGCAACGCTTATGGCGATAAAGTTACACAATTTTGGATCCGAGATATATTAGGCAGCTCTTTGGTTCCGAAATTTGTCAATATTTCCATAACCTATTGTTTGCGAATGTTTTGTCTACCTGTCGAGTCCATTTAGTCACAAAACGGACAAACTGAACCGTCGTTACAACAACAATTTCGACAGAACAACAACGAAAGGTCAAGGACTGTATTCCTTGTCTGAACCTAAGAATATTTTGCCCTATAAATATTTTTTACTAAGGCCTTAGGGCACGCATTTCGCCATAAGTGTTGCGCCACTTTATCATTTTCTCACTCAACCGTTTTAAATGCGGATAAAGCAAATGTTTTGAAATTATGTTTCTTTTGTCAGCCCTATATCTCGCTTACGGTTTTGCATTTTTTTTTTTTAAATATATATATATATAGCGAATTGTTGTTTGTTCAATATGTCCCGGATCATCAAATGGGTTGCAAAATCAGATTTAGTTTTCGTAATGTATCTCAAACCTTAACCCAAAATTTGAGTACTTTTGGAATTTTGTTAGAACAATTAATTTTGAACCTCTTCAGTGACTGGCCTATACAGTAAATATGACACTGTATAAAAAACGATATACTATTAATAAACCAATTAATTGATTTTTATTCCCTATATGAACTTTGTACTATGTATCCTCCAAAAATCATATATCATCAAATATTTATTGGGATTGTTTTTTAAATCGCCAAGGATTTTGTCTTACATTTTCCTTCACATACCACTATTTTAAAACATAAAAGGGATTTAATAAAGTAGGTAGGTATATATCACTAATTATATCTATCATTAAGTTCCAAATGTTGGCCTTAATTTTAACAACAAAAATAATGACAATAAATGCAACGAAAACATTCATATTGTTGTGGGTAGTTGGATATTTTTGTGAACATGGGAATAGCTACGGCTTGTGGGTAGGTTGAAATAGGAGGCTAAAATATATATTTATGATAAAAGCACATCATAATATACACAATTTGTATATGCTGTGATACAAGTGTGAAAACTACAATGGCTATGCCTGAAAACAATGTATATAATTATCTGCTAGAAATGTAGCGTTTGTTATTCTCAATATGTCAATGTTCGTTCTAACCTAACTAAGATTGTAGAGCCATATTGAATAGATTAAACAACTATTTAAGTAAATATTTATGTTTGATATATCAGCTAATATAAAATGTAGTACCCAAACAAATGTATTTTTCGTTATTATTTATATATGTTATTTATAAAACACTTAATAATAATCGGATGAACGTAAAACTAAATTATTATATACGTATTAATAAACCATCTGGAGCCGATTCAATATGGCATATATTAAAAACAACCGCGCAGTCTTATTTACTATTGCCACAGTCCACAGACTATTGCTGGGAAACATTGTGACATTTATGTAAGTATACGGAAGTGATAACCCCGGCCAAGATAAGCTCATTAGCACATGCTTCATTACTGGATGACGCACTGATTATATCAATCTAAAAGCAGGTAGGTGATAGATAAGACATATTAGAATTAAATTTCACCAATTGAAAATTGGTAGAAATATTCAATTTAAGAGATTCAAACAAAGAGATTTCTAAGAGATATACAAAGTGAACTGACCGCCTAAAGTAACAATTGCTGTTGCCACATGTAATTCTCAAATTTCTCAATATTCAATTAAAATATCAAATTTCACAATACTATATATAAAAGTTTAATATATTATTTATGAATGTCATAAAAGAGTTATTCTGCATACAATAATATAGTATACGCCAATATGCCATTTTTATATTTATTTTCGTCTACTTTAGAATGGCAATTCCGTAAATATTAATTTTGCCGGAAAGCAGAGATTGAAAGCATTATATCTCTTTTTAACTTATTGGAAATGATGTGCTATATGTGTTCATTTGAGACAATCGTGTTAACCCGGTAATCATTCCTCTGCCTTTATTGACCCAGCATTGGCTGGTTGGCGGGATTTTCGCGCGTATTCTGTAACGGCGATTCGCGATTGATAGTGCGTTGGTTGATATATTCGCGATTGTGTAGTGTTGTGTTACTGCTTGATCTTGATACAATATAATATGAGTGAACGATGTAAAATATTCCAAAACGCAGGCACTATCAAACGGTAACCGAGAAGAAAATTATTTTGCGAATATTTTACTGCATACAGAGAGATCACCCTCATCGCGACTTGGATGAATTGATGGATGTGTTCTGATTAAGTATACCTACAGAGACATCAAAGTCAAGCATTTACACACTTTTAAGAGAAGAAAAGATGCATAGAAGTGTACAGCCACCGAAACCAATAAGCGGTCGAAATAAGATTGTAGTGGACGAATATGCAAATAATGCGATACGTAGAACGGTCCACTGTTTATTTAGAAATAACGAATTGCCCACTTAAGATAAGGTGCTGCAAGGTATAAGTGAAAATGATATTATACCTAAAATGTGCAGGGCTAGTCCGGCAAAAATTTTGAAAAGCATGAATTTTGCGTATGAAAATTAGACAGAAAGAGTATTCTCATAGAAAGAGATGAAATAGTTGCTTGGCGGATGGATTATCTTCGAAAAATAACAATGTTTCGAAACGAGAGAATAATTTTACACTGATGAAACATGAGGTCAGATGAACATCTGTGTGGAACACAGATGAAAGGTCGCCTTTTAATCATAACGCATATTGGAAATAATAGTTGATTTCTGCCTAATGGAGAATTGATACTTCAATCCAAGAAGACCGGAGATTGCCACGAGGAAATGAATTCCGAAGTTTACGAGAAATGGTTACGCATACTTAAATCATTTGGAATCAAGTATCGTGAATATGGATAATGCGCCTTATCATAGCCGAAAATGTGAAGAAACGCCCCAGCAATCGTTGAGATAGAGAATAATTCAAGACTGATTAACACAAAAGTAATGTGTCTAACAGTAACTAATATGTCTGGGCTAATAAGAAACTTGGTTGAAAGTGTTTATTAGTTTCTGGTATGTACCAATGAGAAACTTGTAACAAACTTCTCATCGCAAATACTAGGCCACCCATTATACACGAAATCTACGCCACCAAACTCGCATTCATCCCCAGTTCATAACCCGTATCATAGATGACACTATTGGTAAGGGTGAGTCGAGAGTTTTTAGCGATAATCGCGCCAAACCGGAGCCATCGATATTAGACTATCGATAGCTCCGGCCAAACGCGTTATGTTCGGCGCGGGGCAAGGCCTAAATTTGAAGTGGGCAAGATACATTTTGCGGGGACCTCTGGTGGCGAAAGACGACTGATTTTATGTAGAGAAAAGATGTTTTGAAGTGTCAACTTTTTATTCATAAAAATAAAACATGCATCTTCCCTATAACATTATTAACAATAACTAACCAGCTACCAGCTAGTCCATTTTCCTGATATCTACTCCAAGCTTGTTAAATTGCGAACTGACTAATATTTAGTAATCTAGAGACATCACGTTGTCAGCGGCCTTCTTCTAATAACGTTATAACTCTAGAAACTTGAACTTCGCTTAAGAAACGCCAAAGTGGTATATTCATTATGACGAAATTATTACACAGATAACAACGATTTATAGCAAAATCAGTGCCAACGTAGATTATAAACAATTTATTTGAAAAAGTATATATGCTAACAGTACCTACCTCGCGCAATTCCTTGTATCTTTTTTAATAAGCGTACTAGATTGATGAATCAAAAGACAAATTATTTACAAAACACCAAACTACAATATTGGTATGATTTAAATATTATATTTAAATGTAAGACATGTACAGGATGCAGGATGAAGTACCTCACCCTCCTATGCAAGGATGACCTGATTCTGCTGCGTAGGAACGAAAATATCTTACATTAAATTTAGCACATGTTTTATGTGAACCCCTTTTAGTTTTGAGAATTGTATAATATGAATATATTCTTGCGACCCTCTTAAACCTTAACTACAGCATTTTGCTAGTCGTTAACCTGGGTGTATTTGTACGTTCTAGTTAATAAACGTTTGTTTACTATTAATTTATTTTTAATTATAAGTTATCGCTGGACATGTTTCTAAGTCTGTTCATTCCATTTAATGCGTCATGCGGCATTGTTGCATGGTCGCTTGCCTTCTGCAATCCGTCAATTTGACATATGACACGGAGAGCATCGGTGCAGTTTTTTGGTTAGTTTATCAATGCCTATAACCGTCTGGAGAGTGCGTTATTGCATTCAATGGCAGCACCTTGGTGTCTCACCAAGGCTGCCAAAAGTCATTTTTCCCCGTCTGTCAACGCCTTTGTTTCTCCATCACGAGAAATGAAAAACATGTTTAGAGCTTCCGAATAAGTATATCGAATTATCGAACGAACAATGACGTTAAACCAGCTAGCGACACTGAGGTTCCAGTTTTTAGAACGCATGCGAGAAATACGATTGCCAGCTGTCACAGGATACATAACAACCGGCTAGATTTTAGTTAGGGGTCAGCTTAGTCAGCTAGACATTCTAGACAATATTTTCTTTCACTGTAGATGTTTTATTTGAAGCCACTTCACAGTAGAGCTGGGAAGACTAGTTCTTTTAAGGGATCTAGTTCAATCGGTCTCGGTCACCGAAATGAATAGTACAAAAGACTAGTTCATTTAGTTCAATAGTTCGCTAGCGTATCGTAGTACGTAGAAGAGGTTCGGTTCGCATCGGTCTCCCTCTCGTTACCAAATAAGTATCTAATTCGTTAATTTTGTAAGTAATAAACTTCTTTTGGACGGAAATAAATCGTTTATTCTTTTTTTTTAAACAGGAAATAAAAGACATTTTCGCAATTATGCATGAAAATGGCGAGAGCCCAACGAAACGATCGAATTGCTGGTCGGGGTCGGTCTCGGTCAGTTTCGCAACCCAGAATCATGAACGATTGATTCATGTTGTGATGCGAGTGCAATAGTTCGCTCTCGATCCTCACCAGTGACGAAAAATCATATAGTTCGCACTGAATGAATCTGACCTGTTTTGACGAACTATTCCTTTAGTTCAGTTTGCTGAATCGATCTTTTGTACTAGTTCGGTCGTGAACTACACAGCTCTACTTCACAGTTTTAGCACTGTATTACGATGCCTAGCCGTCAACGCTTTTAGGCTTTAGGCGAAATTGGATCACTCTTACTCTACATCAAAGGTGACGACTGTCTATGTCGCTTCTCGTCAGTTTGTAGTACTCTGGTTAAACACTGCACAGCTGACTGAAATAGCGCGTGCTGATTGACGTTTCGCTAGTGATTTTGAGTAAAGCTATTCATCTAGATGAAAAGTCCCTAAAAATCACTAAAATCCCCCATTTCGTCCAAACATTCCGAGGATAGCCGAACTTGCGACTATAGAACACAACATACAAGTAACGGCCAAGAGTTACTCAGACAAGGGATACTTGAGGTAATATCTGAGTACGTACTTGAGTCTATAAATACGGCCATAAGTTTTTGATCGTCATCTTAGATTTAGATCCGCCAGCTTGAAATTCTTTTATCGCCAGCAGTTGACCCTTGTCGGTCCCTACAAACAATATTTGTTCGAGCACCACCAAACTATCTCTAACCTTTGCCGAGTTATAACTGTTTAAAATTGGTATAGCGGCCATTTTGTTTTCCGCCATTTTGAATTTTGTCCCTTTGAATCTATTAATTTAATATCCATGTCATGGGGGTGCATAAAAAAATCGTAGTCCACCATCTTTGGAAGTGCATAAAAAATAACTAATCCGCCATCTTGGGCGGTCCGCCATATTGGATTTAGAATGACGTCACTTAACTAACCATGCATTTTCATCCAAACTAAATGTATATGCAAATTTAATCTTAATGGGTTAAGGACAACTGCTTTAAAATTCAGTTGCAAGATTTGACCCGAACAAACATACATACTTACATACATACATACAAACAGTGCAAGTTAAATAAAAGCTTATAAAAAGAGGCAATTCGGTCAGTCGAGGACCTGACGTGAGCTAAGTAAAACGATGAACACGTGATATAATACATATAATATAATAATAAAATTACCAAAAAATAAATTACAGGGTAAATTGGTATTGTGAGTTAGCCCTCATACACTCAGAATGTTCAACTGTATTCCCGCAACACGACCAGTGCCTCCTTCCTGGATGTCCCTCGTGTCCATGTCCGCAACCTTTATATCCCCCAGGCATTTTCCCTTCACAGCCACAAGTTGCATCTTTGCTGCCTCCACTAGAGCAAAAACTGCAGCAGTGGAAAGTGCCATGATGCGGTTTTATTGTTCGCACTGTAATTGGAAATGGACTACCCTGAAAACCAACAAGCCAAATGAAATAAAAAGTCATAAGACATGTTATTTTTCTATAATTCCATGGAACATATTTATAATTTGTGTATTATTTGGCTGCACATGTTATGGTATGATCACATGAGCATTCTCTCCTAACTGATAGGTGGTCAGAAAACTACAGGAGGGTAAAAATATTTAAAAAGTTCAGATAATCGGTGATATTAAAGAGAATAAATTTTCCTTAATTTCAGCAGTGTTAGACTATAATATAAAAAGAAACCAATGTACCGTAATTGGCTAACTATTGACCTACTTAATGAGAACCGAAACTCCTACCCTCAATGTACCACCCTTGGAGATCCTTCTGATGGATGATTGAGGGTGACTGATAGAGCAATCGTTGAGCTTCAAAGAGCTAACGTTCTAAGATTCCATTTAAATGACTTAATAAATTCTCTAGCAACATATAAATTAAGAAAACCATTTCCATCCCAATTTGAAATATTCCCCTATCGCTTACTTTAATTGGCTGCCCTTCGACGTTCACGCTTAAAACCAATTTTCCAGAAACATCTGGTACAAATGAGATATTATAACTCCCATCTCGTCTATCGTGTACGGCTACTGGTAATGATCTTGAAATTCCTGTGTCTCTATGACGTATTTCTGCTGTAACTATCTCCCCACCTCGCTCTATGGGCGAATCGTTGTTGTCCTTAGTTTCAAGCACTACCTCTACCTTCTTCCCCACTCGCAAATTTTGTAGACCTGAAAAAATTGTTACTACAAGGCTTATCTAATATGTAATGTGTATGTAGTTAACTGGCATATAAGATACCGCGCAGTTGCCAGATGTAATTCTCAAATTTCTCAATATTCAATTAAACTATCATATCCCACAATACTATATAAAAATTATATATATATTATTTATGAATGTCATAAAAGAATTATTGTGCATACAATAATATATTATAGCCCAAGATGTTAGCCATTTTTACATTTATTTTTGTCTATTTTAAATTATGGAAATTCCCTAAACATTTATTTTTATAGTTAAAAGCGGCAACCTAAGCGGTACCTGTGACCTGTAAAAGTCCTGTAACTAAAAATAAACTAATTATTTATTTTCAGTACAGATACTTAGGTATTTATGTATATTCAGAGGTACCTAAGTACCTCCTAGTGTTGGTAGGTCAATTTTGTGTCCCGTTTTTTAAATTGTTTTTATCCTGGAGCTTATACAAAAAGTCAAAACGGCGAAGCAAGACGTTTACCTACCTATATATTATTTATATACCTACCTATGTATACCTACCGCCATTTTTTTATGTCGACTCTCGTAGCGGAGAGTCGAAATAAAAAAATGGCGGTTAGCAAAAATTTTTGTTCGTTTCGTATGAAACCTGAAAAATGCAGATTTCCACCAGACCTCGCTTTATTTACGAGATAGGATAGGAATGTTAAAAAATGTAAGGAAAATATTATTTGACGGCAAAAATTTATAGTGGGGGTTACAGCAGAGCCGACTTTAACAAAAAAAAAAGTTGATTTATGGGCTGCTCGAAGTAGGTACTGATGTGTACTGAGGTAGGTACTAATAGGTACCTCCTCCACTTAAGACATTTCTCAAATAATTTTATCCAAAAAATATCCCAGTGCTTGAGGCCGCTAGGTTATAAATACAACGATATAAGTTAGACGTTTTATTGGGATTTACGAAAACTGGAAACGCTCTCTGGTTTATTATATAAGTAGGTACCTATTGCTCATTGACTTTATTTTTATGTAGGTACTTACCATCCTAGATCAATAATTTACATCAGTGGGCAAAATTAAAAATTCTA
The DNA here is from genome assembly GCA_964058915.1 of Tetropium fuscum. NCBI lineage: Eukaryota > Metazoa > Arthropoda > Insecta > Coleoptera > Cerambycidae > Tetropium > Tetropium fuscum. The sequence continues at coordinate 14,876 of CAXKVY010001804.1, forward strand.
TAGACTGCTTATAAAATTAAAATCGTGTACCTGCCTAGCCACGAATAAAATGAAAATATACAATGACGGTAAAATACCTCAAGGTCAGTTTCTAATTTTGATTGGCTGTAAAAAGTGTGTGTATCGGAAATCGCTTTGCGATGAGAAGCTGGCTATTTAAATGCCATATTTGTATACCTAGTGCAAAATACTTTTTCATTCTGTGTCATTGTTTACACCATTCACTTTGTGTCATAGTGTACAATTAATTGTGTTTTAAATTACACAGCACATATATATCATTCGTAATATGAACTAGACTCGCATCAAAAAGAGAAGGCGAAGACAGTAATAAATTAATCGGTTTAAGGTAACAACTATTTAATCTGAAAAAAATCTCACGAATTTGTTGGATATTTTTTTTAAATTCACCATTTTGTTTCTGATTGATGTTAAGAGCTTGGATAGAGCTTAATATGTCGAGACTCACTTAAACTAAGTTTTGTTAAAATTTCAAATCTAGTAGAGTGAAATGGTTCCGTATCTTCACTATTCTATCAATCAATGATGAAATACAGCAGAGCAATGCTTGGGGTGACGCAACTTACTGTGAAAATATGTCTTTGATTATCGCGAAAAATTCTACAGAATTTTATACTATTCCTTCCTTATATTTTCAGGAAACTATGTTAATATACAACATCTGTCGCATTTCTATAACCATTAAGAACGTATCTGTCATCTGTTACTATTTAGATACAAAAGTGCCCATTTTATCCTGGTAGGTAGGTAGCGTGATTAATTGAACTACAAAAACCCTCGTGTCTCATTTATTCCGATACCATCAAACATGTGTGTTAAATTTAAATACGTCTAAAATAGTAAGAATGTCGGATTTATCTAATTGTTTTAATCTCCGCGTATCCGACGTTGCCCGTGCTATAGCGATAAAAATGCTCATTATCAGTCAGTGACTTCGAATATAATTTAGCATTTCAACTTATGGAGCTCCTCTTAAAGTTAAAATATACTTTATCCCACTCAATGAATACGCAGAAAGGGAGTAGGGAAAGAGGGAAATGGAAGGAACACAATTTTTGGCTTTATCGCATTGTTCAACATTGTAATCTCGTCAATGAATCCTTGCCCTCAGAACTTCTCAAGAACAGCTCCGATTTTGATGATTTTTTAATTTTGTTTTTTATATTATTTAAAATCAGAAACCTTTTGGAGCGGTGAAGGAATTATTTATATTGGTTAAACAATATCTATGATATTTATATTAAAAAATCAGTCTTCATAAATATATTAATTTCAGTATAATCAATATTCAGTATTCAGTGTATTCGGTATAATAAAATTGGAAGAACAGATATAAAAGTTATCATAAAAGATGCCACTAGGTATGCTTTTTGAGAAAAAGTAATGAACTTTAACTCTTTGATAGCGCTGGAATGAGGAAAACTACCAAATCAACACTTTATCACAACGTGAAACGGATGTGAGGAAAACCACCAAATCAACACTTTATTGATATTATCACAACGTGAAGCGAATAATAATGATGTTACTAATTTTTTCTACATTATTGATGGTGTATGTTCTCCATAGATTAAAATGGGAAAAAATAAAATAAAAGTTTTCTGATATTTGTCAACAGTACTTTTATTAGATATTTAGTTACGTAATAACTATGGCATATATGTCGTAGATATATAGATAATACTTCAATTGATTATTTATTTGAAGAAGACATGTCTTTAAAATTACAAGAGAAATTATTAGGAAGCAGCAGAAATAAAAATAGTTTTAATCTTTTCTGTAGAAAACTGGCTGAAAATAATATTGAATCTAAAGAAATTAATATGGAATCTAGCAGAAAGTGATGCTGATTGTTTAATTGTGCAATCAGCTGTAGATTACTTTTTTATGTAGTTGTTGTAGCAGAGGACATTGATGTATTAGTGTTATTGATGGCGTTAGCACCTAATGATAAAGAAATGTTTTTTTAACCACTAAAAAATAATTCCTGAAATCGAGTTTTGTCAACAGAAACAATGTTAATAAAATATGTAAATATTAAAAAAGAGCATATTTTCTTCGTGAATATATTCACTGGATGTGAATCGCTTTCTATAACAAAGGTAAAAAATGTTTTTTTTTAATTTTTAATGATGATTAGAAGTTGTAATTTTTATGGTTGAAGAGCAAAGTGTAGAAGTGCTTTTATTGTATTAATTGTATTCTCACAATGTATGGTGTTAAAAATGTCAAAAACTTGAATGAAATGCGCTATAAACGTTTCATAGCATTAGCTTCAAAAGATAAAAGCGTACAACTTCATTCGTTACCTCCGACAGAAGATGCAGCAAAAAAACATATTAAGAGTCCACTTGCAACTTCAGCAATGGAGAAATAATTTCTAAGAGCCTAATCAATCTAAAGAACCTAACCATCCACTTGAAGATGAGGTCTCCGAAACGCAAAATAAAAATGAAAAAATTAGTAATATCATTAACGTCCGTTTCACGTTGTAAGATAATATCATAGTGTTGGTTTGGTAGTTTTCTCATTCAGCGTTCTCCGAGTGAAAGTACGTCATTATTTTTTCTCTAAACGCATACCTTGTCGGTATGCTTTTACCTAGCATACCTAGCGGTATCTTTTATGGTTATTTTTATATTTTTAAAGTTCAAACCTGATCATGCCATATGAAGAATTTTTAAGGAATAAATAGAGAAAAAACTGAATTTTTGATATAAATATGTACCATAGATATTGTTTAAGTTGATATTGCAAAATTTTCAAAAAAAAATCACCACAACCAAGCTGTTCTCCAGCGCTTTTAACATTGGTCAAATACAAGTTGACAAAATGTGCCAAAAAATGTTTACCTCATTAATTTTTTCACTATGTCGCATAAGCCTTGCAAAATGCAAAATGCTTGGAATGCTTTAAAGCTGACAAAATGTGTACAAAGATACAAAGATACACAAGATACAAAGACCGAAACATTACAAAATAGCAATTTGGTGATATTTGTTCTATTGTGCAATAGCAAATTTAAAGGCAGGCTTTGCCGCAAAGGGTATTTTTCCATTCAATCCTGAAGCAATACCAGAATTGGCATTTGCTCCTAGTGAAATTAGCCTAGGAGACGAACTAGAACAGAGACCAGATAGTCAAACCCACCAGAGCAGCATCTCCTAAAGCAGGGCCATCAAATATCCGAAAAAGACCCACAACTCCAAGGAGCTCTTCTGATTATGACAGCTCAGAAGAAGAATCCATACTCCATTTCTAGACGGGTCTGATACAGACGATGATTTGTGCCTATCGAAAGAACCTCTTAAGTCAATAACGGAAATGTTGGAGATACCGAAAAAAATAGTCAAATTAACAGCAAATAAGGCCACAAATAGCAGAGCTCTTTTGGTAAAAAAAGCAGGTTTTGATACAAGCGAGAAAGCTAAAATATCTAAAGCTACGTCAACACCGAAATCTACAACACCTGAGGCTACAACATCATCTGACACTTAAAACTATGACAACTTCAACGACTACAACATCTAACACTACGATAATATAAAAGACTAAAACATCTAAAGTTACGGCAAAGAAAAATACTACAAACAAAATGTTTAGCAATATTGTTCCCTTAATTTTTTCTGCTATCTCGTATAATTTCCGAGATATGCGCGTTCAAAATTCACAGATTATGAAAATAATTTACCCAACTTAGAATGTACCGAACTTTTATGCCTTATTTGACTACAGGGCCCTCCGCCCTACGAAAAAACTACAAAAGAGAACGTTGTAGACCATGAAATGTCCTTGAAGAATATATGATATTATAGAATTTTATCTTCAAGCGCAAATGCAAATGTGATGGCCTATATTGTCATCAGATTTAACCCGCATAATCATTTAAAAAATATATATCTACACAAATTTAAAAGCACAAAACTAACTACTATTATGGTAAATTTAAAGGAACCAGATCCACCATAAAACGACATATTACAAAAGCAATTTTTATTTGAGGTTATTGATAAACAAGATCAGGTAGATGTGGTGTACACTGAATTTTTAAATGCTTTTGACAGCACAGAATTTTATTAAGTAAATTAACTGAATTTGGTTTATTTAAATCACTTATAATTTATATAATTTATTTACATATTTGAGAGATAAGGTTCAATATGTTGCGTACAATGGTTATAGATCTGATAACTTTTTTGCAGTATATGGAGTAGCTCAAGGCTCCAATTTAGGGCCGCTTCTATTCCTACTTTTTATAGATGACTCATGTCCCTTTATCAACTGTAAGTATTTAATGTTTGTTGATGATCTAAAAAAAATTTCCAAGATTGAAACTATATCTGACTGTGGTATGATCACTTCCAGGGTGTTTGTCACGTCGTCGGTTTATGGTTCTTGGCGTTTCGAGAGTCATATCGAGTCATATTGAGTTTCAGATCTTTTGAAGAAGAGAACGATATGACTATCGAGACGATAAAAACCATAAACCGACGATGCGACGTGGCAAACAGCCCTGAAGTGACCATACCATTGAAGGAAGCCTACAGACTATATTTAAAGTAAAGAAATGTCAGATTGACAATAATTTATATTGTGTTGATATGTATAAAATTATCTTACCTAATGAGGTGTGTTTGAGGTTTGATATAAGTACGCAAAATGTCATTGAGATTCCGTCAAGCGTGTTGCTTTAAGGTAATTTCCCTCGGTAAAGGCCTCAGGAAAGTACCAAGCAACGCGCTTTCACATGCTCAATGACAAAATTATCTCGGTATTCTCAAGGCTCTTGGTGTATTCTAGGTGATAGGTAATCAGAAGTTGATCTGACAGCACACACCGCTCGGTTTAGAGAGAAAAAACCATCAACATACCTATCAACACACCTGTACAAGATTGACATTTTTGAAAATTCTTTTTGAAACAGTCTGCAGCTCATAAATCAAAAACCGTCCCAAGCAGCATGGTGACGTCATTATTACGTTCTTTTAAGGTGATTTTAGGTCTAAGACGTCAAGTGACCAATATGAGGCCGAACATATGACGTCATTTATACGTCGTCTTTAAAACGTCACTTTTTTCTCGTCATTCAGACGTACCTTTTTAATCTAACGTTACTAATCCTTAGGACGTCATAAATTTTGAAAAATATTTTTGAATTTTTTCAAAAAATTTTTTTAAATTTTTCACAAAATTTTGAAAAAATGTTATGAATTTTTGGAAAAAAATTTTTGAATTTTTTCAAAAAATTTTAAATTTTTTCAAAAAATTCAAAAAATTTGGTTGTGACTTTTGTCGTCATTTTGACGTCGCTCTTGTAGTTCTTTTAACTACAGAATTAGAATAGAATTTTATATCCTGGAAACAAGACCCAGAAACATTTTTTTTTTATTTTTTCAAAATTTTTTTAAAAAATTCTAAAAAATTTTTCAAAATTTTTTGAAAAAATTCTAAAAAAATCTAAAAATTTTTTCAAAATTTTTTGAAAAAATTCAAAAAAATTTTTCAAAATTTTTTGAAAAAATTCTGTTTTTTCAAAAATTTTTCAAAAAATTCAGAAAATTTTTTCAAAACTTCAAAGACCATTAACTATTTTTTTTTACTTGTGGCATATAGCATTATTACAATAAGTTAATAGCATATAGCATTATTACAATAATCAGTTAATGACGTCATTTAAACGTCAGTTAATGACGTCGATTAAACGTCCAATAAACGTCATTTGGCTGTGACTTTTTCTCGTCATTTTGACGTCTCTCTTGTAGTTCTTTTAACGTATTTATGTCCTAAAAACTGACGAAATAAATACGTCATAATAACGACACCATGCTGCCTGGGGTTAGATTTAGAGAAGAAAATGTTAATATCAAAAATTGTTTGATTAATTATTTCCTACATTCTTATTTCATTTTTGTCATATCTGAAAATCAACCGTCTTTTTTCAATATTGCGGGCGTAGCATAGTTTGGTTTTTAGGGGACTTTCAGTTATTCAATAAGATTATCGATCTCTATTATGTGTACTGTTTGTAATATCGAAATATGAGACATTGCCGCAATGGGAGGTCGGAGCAGTATAACTTTTCTTACAGCAAGCTAAAATCGTCACTATAAAGGCGCTTTCATTCAACAAGTTGTTATGTTTTGATAGAATACTAATAACTAATCAATTTTAACACAAAACCCATCAAAATAATATACTAAATTAAAGAATAACTGTATTACTTCTGTTTCAAGAGTAATACAGTCGCAGTACTTGCGCATAATAAATAAATCGCTAGACTCCGTATAAATTCCGTCCATCAAGCAGCGTAGATTCCAACATACGTCTAGGCGAGTGATTATTTTGAGAAAATCCACAAGGGCGTGTTTTGATATGGACGATTTAAGTCATGTGGCTGGAATTTATAGTTTTTGGAACTACATCGGTGTCGCCTGGCGTCCGTCCCCAGAGATTTAAAGCTATCAAATGATCTCCCCATGATTGTCTGGGTATACACGAAGAAACAGTTAGATAAATGTTTTTTTATGCGAGATAAATTTTATTTTTTTTATAGGCAGGGATCTGCTTTATTGTTGTCAGAATGATGAATAGAGACAATTATTTAAAGAGAGGCGGTATATAACCCGAAAATAAATGCTACTCGGCGATTTTGATTACAAACAATATCAAACTTTAAAAACTGACGGCGCGGCGTCATTAACGGTATTTTATATAAATAATCGGTAAAATTATTAACAGGATACAGAACTATGGTCATGTAGAAAAAGACAATTTAAGGAAGATCGCGTTATATTTCTCTAAAGGTTTAATGATGAACTTAACCTAAAAATCGTTAAAAAACGGTTTTTGCTAATTAAAATATGTTGACCTCAAATTGAAAAATTTAAATGAGAAAGTTATAGGCATTACAATTATTTTCCGATTGATTCATAATAAGTTATAGGTTAGAGCACAAACAATAGAGAAAAAATGGAAAAACCGTAAAAAAATCACATTTTTTTAATTTGTTTAATTACCTTTATTAACGCAACTTACAAATATGTCATGTGGTAAAAATATAGCTTCTCGCTAGCTAAAAAGTAGTTTTTTTTTGGTGAGAAATTTGGAGTCTATTTAAATTTCAGTAAAAAAAAGCGTTTTTATAAAAATGTAAGAGCATCATTAATATATCATAGAGCATATATCAATCCTTAAAACCTTAAAAATATTATTTAAGACTACCAAGCGGAAATAAGTGAAAGTTGATTTTTTTTTAATTTGGGAATATTTTTTATCGCAGATTAAATTAGTATTAAACAACAAAATGTGTAAATTTCAAATGTCCCCGATAAATAAAGCCGACGAGAATTTTTAGAAAAAAAATATTTCAGCTCCAGATGGTCTTACAAAAAAATTATTTTTTAGAATACTTTAAAAAAATGGTGATTATTTATTGTCACTAGGATAGTTTCAAAATGCTTCCGATGCATTTTGAAACTATCCTAGTGACAACTAGGACAACTTCAATATCAATTAAAAATAAAAAATTTTAAAATGAGAAACCCAAAACTATTTTTGGGTCATTTTGAACATCGAAAATTAAAAAAATTAAATTGTATTTAGTTGCACATGATAATTTGATAGTAGGTCTTAAAGATTTTGAGCCTTTAAAAGTTATTCTATAATTTCCCGACTAAGAACATGATTTTTAGAAAAAAGCTTTAGCAAAAGCTGAAATTTCAAGAATAATTATTTTAAAAATTTTGTAACAAAATAAACAGCTCTTCTAGGTAGAGTGAGGCTATATTTTCACCCGATTACTATTTTGTAAGGTAGTTTTAAAAAAATAATACAATAAAAAAATTTAGAAAACGTGATTTTTAACGGTTTTTTTCTATTTTTTTATGGTTTGTACACTAATCTATAACTTATCATACATCAACCGAAAGAATTTTATTACATACAATTTTCTCATTTAACTTTTCGATTGAAGCTCAATAGTTTATTTATTAGCGAACAATAATTATTTTTTACGTTAGCTTCTCGCTAGCTAAACAACAGTTTTTTTGTTCAGAAATTTTTAAATTTTTTATTGAAATTTCAGTTTTTGTAAATAAAAAGCGTTTTTCTAGAAATTATGCTCTTGGTCGGGGAATTATTATGGAGCAATACTTAAAGGCTCAAAATTTTATTTATGACTTGTCTAAGTAAATGTCATGTGAAAATAAATAAAATTTGACTTCTTTAGTTAAGTATTAAACTACAAAATGTGTAAATTTCAAACGTCTTCAATAAATAAAAACGACAAACATTTTTAGAAAAGAAACCACCTGCAGATGGTAACGCAAAAAAAATTTTTTTTAAATACATAAAAATATGGCAAATATTGATAGTCCATTTCATTGAATATTAAATTTAAAAAATGCAACGGAAAAACTTCAAAATCAATTAATAATATATAATAAAAAAATGAATAACCCAAAACTAAACTATTTTTAGGTGCCATTTTGAACATCGAAAATTAAAAGAACCAACTTGTATTTATATGAACATGGTAGTTTACTGGTAGATCTTAAATATTTTGAGCTTTTATGAGTTGCTGTACGATAATTTCTCGAAGTCATTTTAAGAAAAACCCTTTTTTAAATAAACTGAATTTTCAATTTTTTTTTAAAATTTCGCATCTAATAAAATATACAAATTTTTTAGACGTCCAACGCCAGCAGTATTAAATATAATTCAGATGTAGGTATACAAGAGTAGGCGGGCTTTTACCCGCCAATTTTACAAAAACATTTTAAATTTTAAGTCCGCCACATGAAAGTTGAACAACGGAAAGAATGAGGGAAAAAACTCCGATGTCGACACGTTCTCTATTAATAAATTAATTACCAAAGTTTCTATTTTATTTTTATATCATTGTTACACAAAGAAGCCACATTTCCACTATGCTATGAGCTCGACAGAAGTTTCTACTGCGCATTTTATCACCCTTCTTCCTCATAAGTCGTTGTTCAACTCTCTTGTGTCAGACATAATGATAAAACTATGTCATTGTGCGGTTATGATGAACAGAATTTCGTTGTTTCATATTGTATTTTCATATGTATTTTCATATGTATTTTATTTTAAATATAGTGCAAAAGAGAAGAATGGATGTTAACTTTAAAAATAGATGAGTGCATTAAACAATATAAACCTTTTTTAATAAACTATCAAATAGTAAATTGCTTAGCATGAGTTTCTGAAGCCTCGAATGTGGTATTCACGTATTTATTGCCTGAACCCTTCCTGAAATCAAAATCCCGGTTCGCCACTGCTCTGATACTAACTTTATGATATAAATCCACTATATATACAGTATACGTAGTATGCTTACCTTCTTCATTTAACTGAGAATGTGCTGGTGATACAGACTGAGTCGTAAGAGCCCCATAGACATTATAAAACTTGTTAGGCCATTTCACGGTTTCCTCTGGTAGAAACTGTAGCGTACCCGAACAGCGAACCGCTTTAGGCCGGTCGACATTATCACATTTCTCAATTTTTCTCATTACCGGCTTAATAAAACTCAACACTTCTACATCACTTCCATCATTCAATAAATCATCTAGGAATGAAGCTATATCCCTCGCATCCTTAATCCTTCTTTGGAGCTTTAGTTTCTCCTGAGAGATGCATTGAAGATTTTCCTCCCTAACCTGTTTAATTTGATCCAAGAGGTTAAGTTTATGATCTTCCACGGATTTAATGTAATCGTCAATGAATTTCTCTACTTCTGACTCCACTTTATTGCACTGGGCCTCGATTTTTTTAGACGTCGCAGTTAGGCGACTTGCAGCAACAGCTGATTCCTCGACGACAGATTTCGCCCTGTCTGCCGCTAATCTTAGTTGTGTTAAATGGGTCTTCGCCGCACGAGATATGGGCTCACATATGTGCCCTCTATGGGAGGCGGAAATGCAATCGCGGCAAATAACCTGAAAGAAGCCAGGATGTTTACATAATACTGCGTTTAAATCCACAAACAGATAATATTAGTCTGTCAGTGTGAAGGGATATAGATACTGAGGAACGATTGATGTGGAAATGATGTTTCTAATTAAGGTGTACTAAATTTTTATGATTTTCAATCTTCTCAGCACATTTTTTAGTCATGCTGATAGTATTTGGTTTAACTACGAACTTATGCAAATATACTTGTTAGTCCAGTCACATAAGGATTCATCTACTAAAAAAATCCAAGTCAGCGGAAATTTTGCATACACCTGTACGTTTATATTATAGTACAGTTAATAAAATGGGTGAAGAGTGCGTGAGCACTGAGCAGGGACCTAGGCGTATCCCCCAGAAACTTGTTCAGGGTGCTTAGGGAGTGAACATACCAAAATTCCTGACATCTAAGAGGTGAGCCAAAGAGAGTACACTTTTGGGGTTTTTGCTTATATGTCAAAAATGGTGCGTCGTAGGGAAAAATTCTCTACAACCTTCGTTCTATATACTTTTTCGAATTGTCAACCGTTTTGACAATTCACAGTTTTGACACACTGACAGTCAAGATAAGAATAAACTAACATGTGGGCGGTTAAAGGTCAGACTTTTTGGTTAGTATAGAAAACAAATATTAAAAAATGCTCTTCAAAAGTGCTATATACATATTTTACGTAAAGCCAACCGTTTTCACACTATACGCCAGGAAAACATAGGGTGCATCCGTTTCCACACCATCTCAGACGTAAGCTGCGCCATGATTTTGCTTGTTTTAGTGACTTCTTCTACAGCTCATCCTCATTCTAGTTCTCTGACCCCTCTTCCACGTCTTCGTGCTTATCCCCATTCCAGGTTCTCGTCGTATGTCCCCTCAATTAGGTACCTACCTGTTCCTTCTCTTCGTGGTTACTTTCTCCCCCAACACTTTCTTTTCCCTCTTTCATATTTTGTGTCAAGGGCGAACGGGATCGAATCATCATGGTTGACTGTGACAATTACCATAAAGTATTGGACAAGGACAGCCCAATTTTTCTGCATCCGCAATTTCTGTTACATCATATAGTGCAGTTTCAAAAAAATGGTATTTAAAGTAGGTGGAAGTGAGGGCAATTTTACTGCGGTGTTGTCTTGTTGACTTCGCAAATGTCTTGCATCCTTAGTTTTTAATGGATAAATCTAATCTAGGAGCTCCATAGATTGCTAGAAGAATGCGTAATCCATGTTCTAAAATCGTCTCCACTATACAATTTTCCTGCTTAAAAACTTCTGTAAATTGATGCAAGTCGCTCAATTTGAATTTTATTTTAATTCATAATCGTTTTTGTAGAGAATTTCCTATTCTTTATTTTTTGTAATAACGCAAAAAGTCAACTGACGAAAAGCGAGATATTTGAGCAAACTGATGACCCTTGATCTTAAATTACTAAAAACGTATGCGCGATATTGATGGAAACTTTTAAGACATTCCGTCCAAGACAAGTTAAAATAAAGGTGTAGGCAAAATTTAGGCTCACTTGGATTTTTTTAGCAGATGCTTTATCCGGCCTAATATAACTGGAGTACTATTATATGGAGTACATATATGGTTTCATTAAATTTGTACGCGCAAGTGGAACCAAATAAAAAATATCTGAACCAGAATGGGGAAATCAAATGGAGAGCTTCGAGGACAGATAACATCAGAATGACAGAAAGGAAGTATACAATGACTGGTATGACTACTAAAAAAAGGATGAGAAGGAATTACAAAAAAATCGATAACAGACGAAGAAGTTGAATGTAAACGGTTTTATTTACCTCGTATAATAATAATTGTAGTTGTTAATTTTTTTAAGTAATGTGTAGATGTAGATAGATGCCTATGATTTATTAATTTAATATGTCAATAGTGACTTGTTAAATTTCTTTCCATTTTATAATTTTAAATCATGGTAAAGCTTACAGATGCGGAAAAGGCATTCATCATAAATTATTGTAATGCTGGGTAGTGTTTAAGGGCTATTGCCAGCCTTTTTCAAGTTAGCAAAAGTTGCATATTTAAATCGAAAAGAAAATGGTTGCAAGGTGAGGAGCATACCATCATGAGGGAGGAGCTGGAGGAGAAGCAATTTGATTCAAGATGAAGAAATGATAAACTGATTAAGAAGAAACCCCTTTGATACGGCTGAAACAGCTTGTCACGGTATGCAGTTTCCTTCTTCCTGGCTTCCTGACTTCCTGACGAGCGTCACAAACTTGCAAAAAAAGTCCTCACCTCAACATTCTTGAGCGCGGTTGCGAATTTTTTTATTTTGAACGAAATAGTTCAAGTATAACGGGAAAAATATAATCTGCCGATCTGCAAGCCGAAGCTACAAAAAAATGGTCTATAAAGTTTAGCGCGTGCAGCTGGAGTGATGCATGTCTTCTCTTCTCCGTTTGAAGCGTGTCTCTTCACTCTTTCTCTATCTATCACACTCTCGCACCGTCCCCCACACTACTTTCCATCCGCCATTACGCCACGACAGCTGATCCTTTCCACGGTGGATTATAAAAAAAATATTATTTTTCTTTCAACAAAATTGCAGAAAGTGCCGAGAGTAGGTTTGATGCCCAGTATAGTTGGGGACCATCTGACTTGGTTGCGTACGGTCAGTGGCGTCCACAGGTAATTAGTGACCCCAGTATCCACCAAACTTACTAATTTTATATATTTTTCGTTTAATTAAGCTGAGCTAGCTTAGGCAAACTTTTATTGCTCACTTTAATAGCTGTTGGATATACTCTGGAGGGAAACTGTAGCTTTAATACTTTCTGCAAGGTGCAAGATTATAACAGGCATTGTTTTTAAATTGTTTCCCAGGTTCCTCATGTTATTGCTCATATTAACATTGTGCATATTGTTTAGTTATTAATATAAATAGCATTTTTTTTCAAAATATGGTGCTTGACGGAAACGTTGCGACTAAAAATTTTAATAGTGATTGTATATGATGACTCATATCCCTGAAGAACACCAGGACATCAACTATTTCACAAGGAACTGTATCTAAAAAATGTAGTATTTTATTGTTTTTCTTAAAAATATTGTTTTTTTAACCTCGGTCATAATTTTTTTTACCTCTTATGTATTTACTTTCCTTTTGTAATTTTGTCAAAGAGATAGCCGAAAGTATGTTTATATGTATTATAATTAAAAGAATATATTTCTTATAATTATAATATAATAATAATAAAATATAATCTTAATATAATCTCTTTTTTTACAAATTTCAACAAAATTGGTTACCCTTTTTTATTTGCATGCTATTTTCCATGCCATTTTATTTGAATGAATAATTTAAAAATTTAAATGAATAATTTAACAATGAATAATTTAAAAAATCAAAAAAAAAATTTAAAACCGTCATTTTAAGAAAATCGTCAATTATGGATCAGCACCATCAGGACATCAAGCTGAACCAATTGTATGAAAATCTTATGCTGGAGCGCATCAGATTTCAAAATGGCGATTTTTTTGCATTTTCAAAAAGCCGTCACCAACTTGCGTCGCATCAGAATCGTCAGTATTTTGAGGGGGAGCTTCATTCGAGTTCACATAACATCTCCTCTGAATATTTGACGCGTTATTTCAAAGTCCCCACGATGCTAGAGTAAATCACCATTTAGCATTGTGGGCTCCCCTACTATTATGGCTTTATTCGATTATTTTTTCTAATACCAATTTATAATCTAGACATCATTACGTTGTCATCGTTGACAATAAATTCATAAGTAAATAATTATGTACTGCAAAAACCACAAATACAGGATGCAAAAATAACAAAAAATATTTATAAGAATCGTTTACATTCAACTGCCCGCGAGTGTGCCTACACGACGACACATTTTTCTGTAACAAATACTAACAAGCCTAAGGAATTCTAAAGTAATCTCCATAAATCCAAGTTATCCAATATTAACTACCACATAATGTAAATAACAAGAAAGTGATAAATTACGGTTTTAAGAAAACCAAACATAAGGTGACAGATGACATTGCTTGAAACAGCTAAAAATGTCCCATCATATCTTCTATATTCTTAACATAATAAAATAAACCCATGTTGATGGATTCTAATACGCTATTATATTTTTTAGAATCTCATGAAGCCAAAAAAAATACCCTATATGCAACGATTTCATAAGAAAATAGTTGTCTAAGAGCATATTGGATTAATTCTATTATCATAAGATATTTTAAAACCTATATGCTAATGTTATAATATTGTAGCTCCATCGAAGGCAATCTTAATTTTACCAAATATAAATTATTAATTTTAAAACTAAGAAAACCAAAGGTATGAAAATAATGTGTATAGATGTGTTCAGTTAGTGCTGCAACTTGTTAATTTTCCCTAAGTCTAAATTGTTTCTACAAACTGAATTTTGGTACACTTTGGTAAATCAGTTAAATCAGCATTTGCTTCTTTTAAAACCTTGAGAAAACCACCATCACTTACTTTTTTTTAATTGAACAATAGAACACCATATATTTTAAACAAATAAATCGATGTGAAAGATTTTAAGAGGTGAATGTTCAGCAGGAATTAAGGGGGCTTTCATATGACTTGTTTCCGTCGTCCGAGTTACAGATTCTAAAGTTGGGATAAACAATTGTTTGCTCATAAAAAAGGGATTTTCATCAATAAACTTCGTAGATAAGTTTCAATTAATTCCTAAGGAAAGGGCAAAACGGCCTCTGAAAAATTTTACCACAAAAATGAAAAACTGTATTGGGCATTTTTACCCGGAAAAGCATTACGAACAATTTAAATGGTTAATAGGGTGTGAAAACATTAATAAATTATTTTGTTGGCCATGTTTAGGTACTTTTGAAAATGGAAAAGGTGTCTGGAATAAAACTGTTTTTTCCGATTTAAATAATTTGCAGAAAGCTGTAAAAAGACATAGGTAAGAAATAGGTAAGAAAAATAGGTAGTTATTAAAAATTGCTTCCCTTACTTAAAATTTCACCGCACCCCCTTGGTACCAACATCACAACTTAAAAGTATTGAAGGGTTACCTGAAAGCAAGACGAGCAGAATATTGACAGTTCCATTTCTGGGTGTTTCAGGCACATTATTTGTCTTCTGACTTTGGTAATGCCCTTTTCTCTTGCATCATCTAATGTTAAAACCTCGTGTTCGGCTGCAGACTTCTGCCTTAAATGTATCTCTTCACAATTATGACAGAAGCTAATTGCACAATCCATGCACCTCGAAGATGCCTAAAACACGAGAGCATGAATATGATATATCATTAAATAATATGAATAACATTTTTTTTATAATTTATACGAATAATTCTTGTTATAGTACCTATAATTCGGTATTGAAATGTTATACTAATGTATACCTACTACCTACCCTGTGTATACCCTGAAAATACCACTCGCCAACTGTTCATATAAAGCGATATATTTACGAATTATCTATCGATGCCATAACATTTGAAATATTATAAAACACGATACGATTTTGTATCACTGTATACTTACGGATACATCTGACGCGCAAAGATCACATAGAAGATGGGTAGAATGTGAATTGAGAGTGACGAGTACCATTCGATGCTGCAGCAGGTAATTCGGGGGGAGTGAAGCGGCGCCTCCGGGTGATGTTTCCGCTCGTGTGCCACATGTGGGGCAGTAGACCCCCTTAGCAGGATTCTCGTCGTGCCTATCACTCGCATATCCTGAGCCTCCAGAGCTTGCCTTTCTCGAATCTGTGGTGTTGGTTTTATGGTCTGTAAGGGAAAATTTGACGTGTATTTAAGCGTCAGCAACTAAAAGATTGTTGTTATACTTATATATTTTTAACGATTGCGGTAAACATTTCACACTTGCACCGGTATATCATCTGCAGCTAACAATAACTATACACATATTATAAAGAGCTAAGCAAAGTTGTCGCTGAAAGTGATGCTCTTAATTCAATCATTCAATTAATTCAATCCCTATCACTTTTCTAAGTACATAAATCAATGGTATAACATGTGTATATCCGTTCAATTGTATATAATACCATTCTTATCCATGGCGTATTATGTACCTACCCACTCAATTTCAGAAGACAAGCACCTACTTACTACATACTCAGCTGAAAATAGTTCCAACTAGGATCAGTACAAACTAAATATCTCGATAATATTCCTAATACTGAGATTATACCTCTTTATACTTTATACTTTTATACTTTAGACTTTATACCCCTTGAGTGGGGTATTTCTGTACCCCAGCTTATGTTTATATATTTTTACAAAAATAAGTTAAGCACTTTATTATTTATGTAAAAGGAAGCACAAGTATCTGTATCTGTAATTTGATCAGAGTGCGGATCAGAGATACGCTGCACTTAGGCCCCATTGGCCCCTTGTGCTTCCTCCGTGAGGGAAATGTTTCCCTATGCCATCGTCCAGCCTAATGTTTTAAAAAAGGTGATGATTTTGCCTAGGGTCATTTCCCTCAAATTAGCAATAGAAGGCCAACGTTTCCCCAATATACATTCTCTGGTCGATGACAAGGCGGGACATTCACATAGTATATGCTCGACCGTTTCATCTTCTTGTTCCCAACCTCTGCTGATGGGTGTGTCACTTTGTCTCATGTTATAGAGGTGCTTCCTTACCCGGCAGTGTCCGGTTAGGATTCCTGTTAGAAATCGTAGTTTTCCCCTAGACATTGCCAGATAATTCCTCGCCATCTCTTCGCTGAGATATCTCAAGAGATTTCTGGCCAGCTGACAGCTACCTGTTTCTTCCCCCAACGTCTTAAATTTCTTAAGCGTGTTTTCCTTTATTATTTGGAGTTTCGCTGCAATTGGTAGTGTACTTGAAGGACCGGGCCCAAGGATTCTAAGACTGGCTGCCTTCTTGGCCAGTTTGTCAGCATCTCTATTGCCGTTGCATTGTGAGTGTCTTTTGACCCAACATAGGCAGATGTTATTCATCTGAGAGGCTCTCACAAGTGTTTGGTGACATTCCCATTGACCCTTTGGTTATTTTATAGTTTTTCAGGGCCAGTAGTGATTGTCTACTATCTGCAGATTCTGATTGTCTTGCTCGTTATTTCTCTGAGAGCAATCTCTTGTGCGGCTATGGTTATACCTGCGAATTCTGTTTGTACTATACTGGCATTTTTATCCATAGTGCAGTTGCATCGGAGTCGTAGATTTCTGGAATATAGGTATACCACAGTCTGCTCCTTCCTTCTTTTTTGATCCGTCTATGAAGACATAGTTTACACCTTCAACGCCGGTCTCATCTTCACCAGTAGTTTGTATGGTGTAAGGTTAATCAAAGACAAGCCTAGGCGGAATACCATCTGCACATGCCTGTAAAAGGGGTATCATTTTGACAGCCTCAGTCCACAGGCGGCTTCTGGTTTGGCCACATCTTGCGTTTGGTAGTATGCCAACGGATTGGAGGCATGGTAGTCAAAGCCACATCTTCTAGATGTAGATCTAGCGGTGGAAGACACAGCATTACCTCCATTGCTCTCATTGGTGTTGTTCGCATGCTCTGGGCATAGCTTGAGTTTTGCTGTTATTTGTTGACTCTTGAGCCACCAAACAACAGCTCCATAGGCCATCCATCGTTGGTCTTATGATAGCAGTGTATATCCACAGGACCACCCTGGGTCTCATTCCCCAGGTTTTCCCTACGGTTCTATGACACTGTTCATACGATATGTAGGCCTTATTTATTCTTCTTTCGAGGTGAAGATTCCAGTTTAGTTTAGCATCGAAGGTTACCCCCAAGTATTTCACCTGTGGTTCAAAATTTAATGCTGTTTAGAAGAACGGGTACTCTCATTGGCTCCAGTTTTCTTTTCCTTGTGAAAAGAACAATTGTCGTCTTTCTGGGGTTGACGGATAGGTCATGCTCCTCACACCAATTTTCGATTATTCTTAGGGCCATCTGCATTCTTTGGCAGAGGGTTCCCTCGAATTTTTCCCAGTATCGTTAGGTCATCTGAGTATGCAATTGTGTAGAAACCTTCCATGTTGAGGTGGTTTAGGAGGCTCTCAAGAACCAGATTCCATGGCAGTGGTGATAAAATACCTCTCTGCGAACAGCCTTTCGCAACTAGTCCTCTTATGAGGACTGGTTGCGAAAGGCTGAAAGGTTATATTTCTCTTAATCCGTTTCTCTCAAATATCCCTGCCACCCCAAAAGACTGCCATCATATAGGCATCTGCCTTTTTTGCCTAATGGATGAATCGGCCGTGACGGTAAGTGCACAATACAACTAGTTGGCATGAACAGTTTTGAAAAAATTTCCCCAAAAAGTTGAAGAAACTACTTAAAACTGATGCATCCAATTACACTGGCCATTGCTTGAGGAGGACGTCTGCCACCTTTTTCGCTGACAGTGGAGTTGACATTCAAACACTTAAATGGCATGGAGGATGGCGTTCAACTAGCGTGGCTGAAGGTAAGTATATCGAGGAAGGCATCGGCAATAAATTTAAAAATTTTAAAGTATACTTCATCAGCAAAATTTAGTGGCACCTCAAAATAATTCAGGAATGCAGATGGAGGATCATAATAATTTTCAAGAAGAACAAATAGAATTGAATAAATTTGGTGTTACTAATTTTTTAAATTAAATTGCGATCGCATAGACCGATCGGTCCACAATTGTCCACAGAGTTGTTGTAGATTGCTTAATTTATGCTTACGAGAAACTTCCGGCATGTGAGACCGGTGCTAAACATCTGTTATATATGTTTTAAGGTATTTTATTGATATGGCTGGGAGTAAAAACTACGTAAATAAAAGTCATAAAAACTAAATTGAAATTGGGTTAAAAACAGTTTTCTAGTTCTACCCGTTTTTGTAAATTTTTTTGTCGTATGCCAATTCTGTGTGATTAATTTGATTCTCACCCAAATTTCTCTCCAGTAGACAAGTGGATCTAAATATTTTTTTAATAATTACATAACGTACTCTGACTGGTATTACTATCTAATAAAACGCTTTTTATTTTATATTCCTATTTTGTTTTCCTGTTGTGATGAATATTGATGGCAAATCTAATGACCTGTTGGAAGGGGTATTTTAAGAAAGCACTAAAATCTGTTAGCCTCCGACTAACTATAGGCCAGACCGAGTAGCGGCAACTTAGACAAGGGCAATTAAAAGCTTAAAAGCTGCGCCAGCAGCCTAACTATGCTTTATTAAACAAAAAGTAATGTATACTAGTTTGAAGGGTTTCTGTGATCTCCGCCATTAATTTGAAATGTAATAAGATTTGTTTCATGTGGCTTCAGGCTTCGGACAAACACAAAGCCTTGAAATAAACATATTGAAATAGAGCCTACATTTATCTTGTTACAATTACCACTATGTCACATTTTCTCTGTAATATGTAAAAAATTAAAATAATTGTTAATACTTATTATTTTTATGACAAATGTTGATGTTATTTTTTTATATGTAATTATATAAATTACTCTACGATTCATTGGTCTAATTAATGTTTGACTACGTGGAGTGTATTGGGAGTAGTTGAAGAAATACATTTTTGATGAAATTATCTTAAACGAAAATGGGTCTGGAATAATTCTGGAAAAGGTTGGAATAATTCAAAATTTTAATGTAATTTTGGATGCATTTTCTGAATAATATGGAATATCAAAATACGGTTTTCAGTTTATTGAAAATTTCACAGATAATAAATGGCCTGAGTATCATGTTTATATCGTGCTCAAAAAAGGAATATACGGGGTGTAAACTAAACCCCTACAAAAAAATCAAAATTTCATTCTTACCGAGAATTTAGGAAAACCAAAATAGAGATAAAATTTATATACCAGGGTAGCCTATGGCCCAATTCAAAAAACAAAATTTGGTCGTTTTTTGATATCTCGCTTCTTTTCGAATATACGAGGGTTTTATAGAAATTAGGACATTTTTTTAAAAACGCATATGTTACTCCTTAAAGACAAAGTAAGTAATGAATTATTTTTCTTATTTTCAAGTAAGCTGCATGTCTCTAGCTGTTACAGTAGCTAGATTTGTCATATCTTATATAGGGTGCCTGGGAAAACATTTAATAAGCATATGTCACAGAAAGTCTGAAAAGTTTAATAGACTGTGTGCAAAACCCTATTTAATCAAAATGAACGATAACTTTAAGATATTAAATCTGTGAAGGGAAACCTTAGACAAATATTTTTTTAGACGAAACAGTTTTTTTTGTTATTCATGATCGGATGAGTATCATAATTATCATAATTTTCATAATTACAATTTCATTATGATTAAACGGTAAATCCCTACATAAAACATTTTAAAAACCTGCGGTAGTAACTAATGAACTGGTGGACGCAAAATTACTTTGTTTTTAAAGAGTAAGAGATGCATTTTCAAAAAAAGTATCCTAATTTCAATAAAACCCTCGTATATTCGAAAATAAGCGAGGTAGGTATAAAAAAACTTTTGTGACTTTCCTAAATTCTCGGTAAGAATTAAATTTTGACTTTCTGTAGGGGTTTAGTTTACACCTTGTATATTCCTTTTTTAGCACGATAGAGACATGACATTCAGGCTATTTATTACCCATGAAATTTCCAAAAACGTCCTGTTAGCCGTATTTTGATATTCCATAAAATATTATTCAGAAGATATATTATGCATGCAAAATTACATTAAAATTTTGTATTATTCCAACCTATTGGCCAACATTTAGTTACCCATTTTATATTAAAATATGTATGCATGGATGTATCTGGTAGACAAGTAAATTTTTCCTATGCGTACTTGCACAACATCTTATTGTCCATAATATTACTTAAACCTTAAACTCTTTCATACACTTAATATATACATTAGCTACGATGAGAAAACGAGTATTCACCTCCCACACAGTACCTTTAATAGATCAGTCAGAGTCAATGAGTACACAACGGTGGTAGCAAATATGTCACAACAAATTATTAAAGAAACACATACGGGTGAAGGAATTTCAAGCATTTTTAAAATCCTTGAGGTTCAACTTTCGTAAATAATCTTATAAACAAACAGGGAATAAATTCAAATCGGGTAAAATTATTCTAGTTTAATATATATATATATATATATATATATATATATATATATATATATATATATATATATATATATATATATATATATATATATATATATATATATATATATATATATATATATATATATATATATATATATATATATATATATATATATATATATATATATATATATATATATATATATATATATATATATATATATATATAAATATATATATATATATATATATATATATATATATATATATATATATATATATATATATATATATATATATATATGTATATATATATATATATATATATATATATATATATATATATATATATATATATATATATATATATATATATATATATATATATATATATATATATATATATATATATATATATATATATATATATATATATATATATATATATATATATATATATATATATATATATATATATATAATATATATATATATATATATATATATATATATATATATATATATATATATATATATATATATATATATATATATATATATATATATATATATATATATATATATATATATATATATATATATATATATATATATATATATATATATATATATATATATATATATATATATATATATATATATATTTATATATATATATATTAGCTTTGAAATTCTTTGCTATTCATATTTGTTCTGTGAAAAGTAATCTTGGGTTTGTAGCATTTCATTACATGCAAAGAGAATAAGCGAAGAGAAATAAGCAAATAGACGAATAAGAAGGGAGATACACTTACCAGTGCTATATCTGGATATACATATGGTGGTAAGTGGTCCTTTATCAGTTTCAAGAAACAAGCACCAACTTAAAATGAATATTTTAAGTTGGTGCTTGTAAGTGGTGCTAAGTACTATTTTGGTCTTTCGAGCCTGATTAGTTTATATAATATAATATTTTCATATTCACTCCTTATTTTAAAATGTTTACATAAACATCGGTTATATAAACACTGGGGTTGTGTTTATATGAATACATCCACTGACATTTAAAAATAACATCAACATCAATATTACACTCTGTATTTAGGAGAAGGGTTTTTTTCTCAAAATCCTGAGGAATCGATAACACAAACATAATATGATACAAATAGCAAATAACACCTGTGCTGAATAATACAAACAAAATATGATACAAATAGCAAGTACCTGTGTTGAATTAAATTAACTTCAAAGGTACCTTAACGTAATCATTTTAGACTTTGTGGAACAAAAAAATGACGGGTTAAAACTTTTGCGCAGTTTTTCTCTTCACAGTACAGTTCGTACAATATGTATGTATAGTTGAACGACCGGCAACCCTGACCTACACAATGTTTTTCATTGGCGTAGACATTTTTTTTTCTTAGGGGGGTGAAAGTAGAAGGTTTAAAAATAAACTTTAAAACGGAAAAATAAAATAAATATACTTGCGATTGAAATACAATCATATTTATTGTGTAAGTAGGTACCTACCTAATCTACCAAATCGTTAACACTCAACAAAGACAAAGATTATTAATAGACATGCTTTGACAAAGATCAGAGCTTGTTTGATAATAGGTACCTACATAACTAAACCGAGACTAAATTCAACACATTTTTAAAAATCATTACAAATGCAATACATACCTACCTACCAGCTTCTCATCGCAAGGCGATTTCCAATACACACACTTTTTACAGCCAATCAAAATTAGAAATTTTCCTTTATTTTGTGGCTAGTTAGGTACACGGTTATAATTTTATAAACAGTCTATAGCACTTTTAATTTTGCCCACTGATGTAAATTATTAATTTGTGATCTAGGATGGTAGGTACCTACATAAAAATAAAGTCAATGGACAATAGGTACCTACTTATGTAATAAACCAGAGAGCGTTTTCAGTTTTGTAAATCCCAATAAAAAACCTAACTTATATCGTTGCATTTAGCATGTATAACCTAGCGGCCTCAAGCACTGGAATATTTTTTGGATAAAATTATTTGAGAAATGTCTTAAGTGGAGGATGTAATAGGTACCTACCTACCTCAGTACACGTCAGTACCTACTTCGAGCAGCCCATAAATCAACTTTTTTTTTGTTAAAGTCGGCTCTGCTCTAACACCCACTATTCATTTTCGCCGTCAAATAATATTTTCCTTAAATTTTTTTAACATGCCTATCCTATCTCATAAATAAAGCGAGGTCTAGTGGAAATCTACGTTTTTCAGGTTTTATACGAAACGAACAAACATGTTTGCTAACCGCCATACTCTTTTATTTCAACCCTCGTAGCGATGTATACCTACGATGTATAGGTAGGTATATAAATAATATATTAGCAATTCCCGCGAACACGCCACTGTAAGATATGCGAACCTGATCCTATTCGATCCGAGAATCCGATCCCGATCCGAGGGATACGATTCCAATAAGTTAAAAAGAGATATACTGCTCGAATATTCGTTATTGGAAAGGTCGTGGATCGGCGTTGCCGCTTTTAACTATAAAAATAGATGTTAATAGATGTTTAGTTGAATACTGAGAAAATTGAGAATTACATGTGGCAACTGCGCGGTATCTTATATGGGGTCAGTTAACTATACATACATATTGAATTAACTGTAGATGTAGAAATCATAACCTTGTTCATTAATTCATTATAGGAAGTTGTCAGCCATCTTGGATTTTGTGTTTTTGCGTTTTGTGTTTTTGTGATTTGCATGCATATTTTACATTTTTCAAGAATATGATATGTTCATTCACTTTGAATGGGAAATTAAATTTAAAATTAAATTTAAATTTTAGTTTGTCATAAGTTTTAACCCATCATTTTTTTTTATCTTATACATATTTTTTTACTTATGTCCTTTATCTAAAATTGTGTGATTGGGCTAAAAGGTACCGGTTTTATTATGCTCAGTTTTGAGCCGGAGTTTATGTAAACGAGCTCGGTATTTCAAGTTATTAATTAAATCATTAAGAACTTACTGTCTCCATCATCGTCATACCACGTAGAACCTTTCATCTCCAACTCCTTTAAACATCTCAGACAAAACGTATGAAGGCATGGTAATACTCGAGGATCAGTATACTGTCGCCTGCACATGGGACACTTAAATTTGTTTTCATCGGCTACCAAGCCGATTACACTTTTTGCCCTTGGAGACGTTGTCGTGCACTTTTTCGACTGGTGCGGGGTGGACTTGGAGCGATCATGAATTGCCTTACTGGAGGGTTCAATTGAACGTCTCTTGGCGGAGCACACTTCATGGCTTTGTCTTCTCCTTGCAAAACTGCCGAAAATATATGATATTCTGTCGATATCCATCATTGTACCTTTAAATAAAAAATATTACCCTATTTTTTTTATGTCAAATTAATCATTTCTATTCGTATTAGATTATTCGTATTAGATCTCGGATGCCTGGGTATTTCCTAATTTACAACGGTCAGAAATTAGTAAATAAATGTTTGTAAATAAGAATCGAAATTGTTGCGATACGCTGCCAATGTATGTTATTTATATGTAGAGAAAAATATACCTATGTATACCAAGAATTGCGATCAGTATATTTTCGTACAGATGTTTAAGTTTATATATTGGGCTTGACATAGTGTAAATAATAAATACGTTACGGAGAGGGGATTGGTTGTGAAATGATATTTAAATTAACTAGACAGATGGGACGAAGGATGAGGACTAAGTCAGCTAACGTTTCGGCTGTACTTTATTAATCGTCCATCAGTGCTTATTATCTTTTTTATATCGTGTATCTCTATTTCTTAGCCACAGCAACGTCTAGAATTAACATGGAAAATTAGTTTGGTTGACGTAAAGTAGGAGAAAAGAGAAGCGACTCAAAACAAGGAATTGAGGAAAAATACATATATTTCTCGGTTTACCATTGCCGTAGAGAATTGCCACATGCGTGGGTAGCTGATTCCCTGTAATTGACAATGGAAAATGTGGCTGAAGACAGCAACGGATTCAGATTCGAGAATCGATTATTTACAGTGGACCAGTTCGTTATTGGAAACGAATATAGAAAATCAAAAAAATGGACATAAACAATTAAATTATGTTTAATTTATTTATTTATCACCTTATTCTTTCTGTTCAGCAAAAATTATATATAATTTTAGGCATTAACTGTCTCTAATAAACTACTAATTTGAAAATGTAGTTACCGTCAAAGTAGGATATATATACCTATGCATATTATCCATACGGAAAATACCCTGTGAAGAACATCGAAAAATACAGAATATACAGGGCGTGTCTATTGCTTTGTTCACAAAATAAAAAATATCGCGGAAACCGGAAAGAGGGGGTAATACGGATTTTTACACGGTTTAATATTTAGCTTGACTTCGTATATTTGATTATATATCTTTGTTTCAAATTTTGTAACAGATTTTTTAACTACTTCCCAATGAGATAGAGAGTCGAAACTTGGTAGGTGTATAGTGCTCCGGTGACAATACAATTAATTTTTTTTTATTACAAAAAAACAAAACGGCGGATCCAAAATGGTGGATTTACCTATCCGATTTGTCTCGAACTTGAAACTTTGCGATGTTTAAGGTCACTCCTCGGGTCACTCAATACAATTTTTGACTTAAAAAAATTAAAATGGCGGACCCAAAATGGTGGACTACCCTATTTATGAACCGATTTGTCTCAAACTTGAAACTTTGAGGTGTTTTAAGGTCACTCAATAAATTTTCGGATCAAACTTGATAAGAAAACAAAATGGAGGATCCAAAAGGACGGACTATTCTATTTATGAACTAATTTGCCTCAAACTTGAAACTTTGCGGTGTTTAGTGTTTAAGGTCCCTTAATACAATTTTTGGCTCCGACTTGAAAAAAACAAAATGGCGGACTATCCTATTTAAGAACCTATTTGTCTTAAACTTGGTACTTTGCGGCGTTTAAGGTCACTCAATACAATTTTTGACTCAATCTTAAAAAACAAAATGACGAATCCAAAATGGCGGACTATCGAATTTATGAACCGAAATCATGAAAACGGGAAACAGGGGTGTCCCGGATTTTTTATGGTAACCATGCATTGCAACTGTCATAGAGAACACACAGTGCGAAGAGCTTCGAAAAATTTAGAATATACGGGGTGTGACAATAGTTTCGCTACGAAAAGTTAAAAAAAAAGTGGAAACCGGAAACAAGTCAAAAATTGTATTGAGTGACCTTAAACGCCGCAAAGTACCAAGTTTAAGACAAATCGGTTCTTAAATAGGATAGTCCGCCATTT
The DNA here is from genome assembly GCA_964058915.1 of Tetropium fuscum. NCBI lineage: Eukaryota > Metazoa > Arthropoda > Insecta > Coleoptera > Cerambycidae > Tetropium > Tetropium fuscum. The sequence continues at coordinate 41,238 of CAXKVY010001804.1, forward strand.
TGTTTTTTTCAAGTCGGAGCCAAAAATTGTATTAAGGGACCTTAAACACTAAACACCGCAAAGTTTCAAGTTTGAGGCAAATTAGTTCATAAATAGAATAGTCCGTCGTTTTGGATCCTCCATTTTGTTTTCTTATCAATTTTGAGCCGAAAATTTATTGAGTGACCTTAAAACACCTCAAAGTTTCAAGTTTGAGACAAATCGGTTCATAAATAGGGTAGTCCACCATTTTGGGTCCGCCATTTTAATTTTTTTAAGTTTGAGTCAAAAATTGTATTGAGTGACCCGAGGAGTGACCTTAAACATCGCAAAGTTTCAAGTTTGAGACAAATCGGATAGAAAAATCCACCATTTTGGATCCGCCGTTTTGTTTTTTTGTAATAAAAAAAAAATTAATTATATTGTCACCGAAGCACTATACACCTACCAAGTTTCAAGTCAAGCTAAATAAAACCGTTTAAAAATCCGTATCACCCCCTCTTTCCGGTCTCCACGATATTTTTTATTTTATAAACAAAACAATTGACACGCCCTGTGTATTCTGTATTTTTCGATGTTCTTCACAGGGTATTTTCCGTATGGATAATATGCGTAGGTATATCCTACTTTGACGGTAACTACATTTTCAAATTAGTAGAGTTTATTAGAGGCAGTTAATGCCTGAGATTATATATATTTTTTGCTGAACAGAAAGAATAAGGGGATAAATAACTAAATTAAACATAATTTAATTGTTTGTCCATTTTTTTGATTATCTATATTCATTTCCAATAACGAACTGGTCCACTGTAAATAATCAATTCTCGAATCTGAATCCGTTGCTGTCTTCAGCCACATCAATGGAAACTGTTTTAGTTGTCATCGATTACTTCAGTAAGTGACCGTAAGCTTATGCCATTTTAAATATCAAGAGGCATAGCTGGTATACCAGTAGCAGACAATCTGAGTTGCATATGTACTCGGAGTGGCATTCCGATTAAGGAAATTTTGGTCCTTTGTACCTTCATCTGGTTAGGATTAGAAAGACCAGAACAACTAAATCCATGAACTGATGTGAGAGTCGAGAGGTATGATTTGCCATTGCCTTACCATTGACATAAACGCCATAAGTATAATAGGTATGTATATGGCACCTAAATTTGCGGCATAATACCCATTTATTATTATGACAATAGAGGTCCGTACTTAATTTTATTTTATACATTTTTCCTTCAACTAATGCAGTTAAGCCTCAACAACTGATATAAAAAATGTATGCTGATTCCTGATTTAGCTATTTCACAACGCATATTAATCTAATATTAGGATCTAATATATCCGTACCTTATTACACAAGAGAAGAGCAACAAAATTTGAAACAAAATATTTTGTTTTGAGTAGGTGGAATAATATCAGCCTCAACCCATTTTATTATAAATAGGTATCTCAAAATGAAATAAACTTATTATAGGTTTTATATATAGGCGTAATAACTTAGCAATGATTTCATAAACGTAAGCATACTACTCCGTAATTTAAGAATTAAGTAGGTCTATTTTTAAACGAAACCCTCCTAACGAGGTCAAGTTTAAGCCAGGGGGATCTTTATTATCGTAAAATAATACCCGTTAAGATCTCTTTAACACGGATGTATGAAAACTATTTCCTGCAGATGTTTTGGTGAATGCTGCTAGAAGTTGTTAAACTCTTTAAAATATTGGCACCTCCTAATTATAGCGCAATTTTCTTTTGTTTCACTAGATACACGGCATTTATATTTATATATCCTGGATATTTAAAACCTATACTTACGGATGACATAAATAAGGCGTACCTGTTCCTAATAATTGTGTTTCCTTTGCTTAAGAAGTCACATCATAGATATTCTAGGAGAATAATACGTAATCACCAACCTTGCACCAAGTAAAATAGATGCTTTTGAAATATACAGATACCTACATATGAGTCATTTTACACTGCAATGGAAAACAGACTAATAGGACGCAGCAAAAATTGAAAATTATTCCCAGGAATTAAATAACTTTCCACAACTACATGAAAATTCAATGAAATTCAATGGTGGCCACTGAAAATTCTACTGAAAACCAATAAGATGCTTTATTTTGACTCGTTACCATGGCAACCTGAAAAAATACGGAAATATTTTCGAGGCGAGGTGAGAAATAAGTGGACATTTTTTGACAGTTGACATATTTATATGATCTACACATTGCCATCTTATCTATTTTCTTTACAACCAGTAAATAATGTACTTATTATTAATACGACATATCTAGGATATAATATTTTTACTTATTATTCTCTATAAAGTTTAATTTAACATAAAATACTAATTGCACTATGTATAGTAAAATGTCAAGTTTGATTTGTACTTGGGGTGTGAAATTTTCTTACCGAATACCACACGAGCGTAAATTATTCCTGGATATACTTAATGTATGCTCTTGTGATATTATAAGTGATCATTCATTACCACTGTAAATTCAATATCGTTGATTGTGTTAGATCGTTGAATGTGAACTTGTTTTCTGATTCAACGGTGAGATCCAATAAATATACAAATTTTCTAAATTCTGTTCACATGTCACGTGGCCTCATGTCATTTCTATCAAGATTAATTATGATAAAAATAACTGTCTATGGATCAAAGATAGCGAGATATAAAAAACATGGATCTAAATATAATTTCTGGTGACCAATAGCATTATTTCCAACCAGCAACAGGCATTTTCACCTGAACGTGGTATCTACCTCCTACACTTACTCAGGCTTTTGACGTATCTTCACTTTTTCAAACCATTATAAAGGTTATTAAAGGATTCCGAAAATCGCCTATTACGACCACTTGTTCAATTGGATATCAGAATATTTACCCAATCAAATTTGGAAATCGATTTTCTCCCATTACCACGCAAAACCTTACCGGACGCAAATGACACAAAAGTTTAAAATTGACTGACAGGTTAACATTACATGTTTTGTATATAATTCCCATGTAATTTCACAAATTATATGGGAGAGATAAAAATGACATGGTCTCTAGTCAACAGCGATAATTAACTTAAAGAACGATAACTTAAATTAACAGTAACAAAGATTGAGAGGTGAGTGAAAAATCAATGAAATTTAATTACCATTTGATGTGATTTTATTGTTCCGCTGTTGAAAATTACGAATATTTGTTATCTAACAGTAACAAAGACTAAAGAGTATCGTTTACATCCACTTAAATTAACGTAACGTACGAAAATTTTTAATTAACGTACAGCAAATTAAAGCTTCATTCACAACCAACTAATTACAACTACAATTAATTGAACTTAGAATTCATATTAGACGTAGGGTGAAAATTAACGTGTTTTGATCATTCACAACGTCGAATTCCAGCGAAAATTAGTTTATAGTGAAGGTCAAGTATTTCCTGTGGCCACTTATTGGGTAACTGTTGAAAATGGAAACAGTGGGCAATTTTACCGATTTCGACATGCAAGAATTGGTCAAACCCACCACCTGCGAGACGTCCCCTGGCGCTGGTTTTTCCAATAGGGAACATTCCAATTTTTTTATTACATAAAAATGTTATACCATACTGAAAAATAAGATCACACAAAATATCACGCCTTAATTCCCAATTTAGTGCATTTTTTTTAGATTTAACGATTTTATCGAAGTCGGTTTTGTTTTTGAAGTGAATACTTCTTTAGCCACATGAGAGTGATTTCTCAAGGTCGCGTCACGGCACATTTTATAACATTTTCGTCTCGCAAGTGAGATAAAGCATATAATAAATATGAGGGAGAGAGAGAAACAGAGATATCGAATGCAGCTTTGACTTGGGCAACGATCCCCCACAAGTGTTCTAAAGCGGAAAATAATTTTGATATAATTTATAGACGATCGTGATAGAATCGGAATTAATCAGAGTACAATATTACTTATGCATATCCTGCTGGATATATCTGGATTGGGCTTTCGAATCTGATCCAAATGGATGATGATCTTTTTGTGGAGGATGCGTCCTTACCACTACTTCACTTTCTTCGTGAGAAATCCGGCTTAGATATGAATAACGACCGGAACATTGCCACCACTAAATCAGGAACAACGATTGTTGCTATATTCTCGAGAAATCTACACCATTTAGAATCATGAACATATGTGTCACACGTCAGTTACCATAAAGCCAACATGTACAATATCACTCTCTCTCTCTCTCTCCCTCTCCCCCAATCTCTCTCTTTCTCTCTCTCTCTCTCACACACACTCTCAACGAATCGGTAAACAAGTATTCACTTCCATCACGTGTAGATACTGTATGTTTTTTTTTGTCAAAAATATTTTATTAGTGTCATTTTTATGTGACATTAGTTTTGGCAGGCAAAGCTCACATTCATAATAAAATAACTACCTAGTCTATGACTGCTCATATCAATAAAATTAGATAGTGGTGATCTACAAGAAGTATTATTTATTTAGAAAAGGTCTTTAGAGTGTGATTTCGCTAACAGCTTAAAGCTGTTCAAAGCGAAATCACACTCAAACACTTGAGCCACCTTACACATCATTTAAAGTATTCAGTCATAAATAAATGATAAAATACATTTTTGGCTTTATGACCTTTAGTTATTTGGATACCTAGGCTGCGAAATTCCTTTTCGCGTACTGAGAGAAAAATTATTGGCGAGGCCGCCCCTGCGGCCGAGGCAAAACAATCTCGTATTCGCTAAAAATATTTCGCGGTTGTGGTGTTTAAAAAATAGTATGTATATTTTTTGTGCAACTAACCGTATGCATGGCGGTAATTTTTTGTAACTGATAAAACTATCTATAGTTAGAATTTAGGTATAAATGACACCACGGTTTATAATATACTTGTGGCGTCAGATCTCAGCGTTTCTACGGAAATTATATTTGAAATATTTGAATATAATATTAATATTTGAAATGACACTGACGTTTCGCTCATTGGCAAATCGTGAAAATGTCACTAAGGGTAACGACCGCGAAATTGAATTTCGCAGCCTCTATTGACCGGACGCGAAAAGCCTACTTCGCGTCCAGTTGCACAAAAATATTATTTATGTCCTTAGGCCAACATGTACTTTTTGCAACAGATTACATACAAATCGGTACTGTAATATCTTAAAGCAAGTTACTTGATGCTATTATAAAATACCTACTTTTAAAAAAAGTAAAATAGTATGAGTTTTATAGGTAATCAAAATAAAGGCATTATATTTTAATAGGCAGAAGAGTTATTTTTGCTAGCTTACCTTCTATTAACTGTGTATACTTATTAATTTTTACACAAATATTTATTTGTTAATTATTATTTTTAAATAGTATAATCACTTCACCAAATTAACATTACTTTCAATATTATGAAGTGTATGTCTATTAAGCAACTAAATGTTTCGTAAATACTAGATTATAAAACAAATCCGAAGTGAAATCTATTTCGACGCTTATAGCGAGCGTCCCAACGCCGCGCGACTCTTTACTAACTGGCAATGTTCAGTTATATTTATTTTCTCTCGCGCGGTACAGGCATAATTCTCGGGGATGTGATATACGGGGCGAAAGAAAGATGACACCATAATCATCATTCGTCTCAGATACGACATGAAATATGCAGTGGGCTGGAAAAAATGTATCTCGCGAAATTCCGTATCCGGAAAATTATGTCAACGTATGTGACTACTGGCTAATGAGTAGTGTAATGAGTCTAAGTAATGAGTCTAAGGAGTAGACAACTAACTACCTAATTTTTGTTACATATTTATTTCGGTGTAGTCCTTTTTAGATATGCATCCAAGACGTGTGTAATGTGTAATATTTATTTGCAAAACATTTATGTTTCTTTGATGCTATTGAAAAATTAAAACAATAAAACTGAATGAGGAAAATGAACTTTCATTTTTTCATCGACATGCAGCTGAAAACGCGTAAAATAATTTTTGAAATGAAAACTTCTTCAGGCGCGCTCAGCACATTTATTTTTGTGGGTGTTGAATGAGACTGGGCGGTCACGCGTCACGCTCGGCGATGTAACGCTCCTTCGGGTAAAGTCGGCTCGAGTCGACTAAGTGAGGGAGGATCAGTCGGCAGAGCGAGACAGTAGAGAGTGTTTGTGCGTATTGAATGAGACTGGGCCGTCACGCGTCACACATCACGTTCGTCTATGTAACGCTCAGTCGAGTCCACTCGTTGACTAAGCGAAAGAGATAAACTTGAATCTAAAGTATTTACAGCATATTTTAGCTTCCATAGGCCTATTGTTTCATTCTTAGAATATAATAGAGATGGGTATCGGCATCGGCAGAGCGGCCAGCCGGTGAGTGCGATGTGCGATGTCGAGCGCAAAATGCATTGCAGGAGTCACGGAATTCTACCTTTAGTCGACTCTTTTGGAGTCAACTCACTGAGTTAACTCATTCATTTGAGCTGGAGTCGGTGAGTTAACTCAGAAAAAAGAGTCATTTTACCCATCTCTAGAATACAATAGCAGTGAAGAAGTCCAATCAGAGAAAAATTCCACAATATAATTCACAAATATTATTGCTTATTTTGTAACTAATATTAATTCATGGGTACAGAGATAAGAATAAATAATTCTATATAAGAATATCGATATTATCTTTTGTTGATTCACCGAAGGCGTATTTTTGAAGTGAAAACTTTTTTAGGCGTCTCAACATTTTTATTTAAAATAATAATACCTGTTAATGGAGAAAATAATATCTCAGGAGGGAGGTTCCGTATGGTCGGGTTACCGTCCAATGGTTTTCTTCTTTGTATCGAATTAAATTGAATTGGATTGAATCGAATCGGCTGCCGAAGTGACGGTCCGTCGCAGTACTTGCTATTTATGAGTAGGTATTTTGGAGCGATATACAGTGGGGCCACATCTAGCGCTGGTTGCCTGAAGCATCTGTGTCACGGGTGTGTAGGGTCAACGTGTATTAACGGGTGCGTGTATTGCGAGTTGTGGTAATACGGGCGGACGGATACAGTATATATTTTAAAATTCGAAAATTAGAATCACTTCTATCGTGTGGTCATAAGCACCATGTTTTTTTTTGCAAGTTCACGTGGCCGTTAAAGCCTTTTAGGACCCTGCAAATCGCATGCCTATTATTAAAAGACATTAAATTTATTTTAAGTTTCTTTGGATAAAAGGGCATATATTTTAATACCAAAGAGAAACAAAAACAAAAAAATATGACTGGAAGCATCCAAGGGGCTACCTTGCCGCTTTTCTTTGTTGTCCTATGGTACACTTTCACTCCTCCAAAAGGCATGCAGGGCGAAATCGGAGACAATCAGCCGTTACTATCTTCCAATCTAATAGATATATTTTCGCCCTTGATTATTTTTGATTTGCCTCAAATGAATCCTTGTTTTTATCGTCCATCCTAATAAAAAATGGTATACATACACGACTACTAAATTGAATGGCATCCCTCCCCTAACCAACATAACAAACAAAAACAAAAGTACACAAAAATTAAACAAAAGAAAATGGGAGACAAAAGAGCAAACAAAATAGAAACAGTTATTAAACAAAAGAGACAACAATAAATAAAAAAAATATTAGCAAGATAGACCAAAAAATAAAAAGGCCCACATAATCTAACGTAGGTACCTATACAGATATAATGAATTACTATTGTACTCATTGACCTAGTGGCGCCATTCCTTATGTTGTCGCTGCGAAATAATGTACCAATTCGGCAATATAAGCAGTTGCCACAGCCTGACCGTGACTTATTGCAACTGAAGATGGGACTAAATGAGCCTCTATTAATTTAATTAACCACTGTTGGGTCGATATCGATAATAAATAATTTATTTATAATAAGTCACTAGACTTGTATTTTCATGCAAATTTGATATCAAATTGACGTCCACATTCGTTAATTATCTCCACAGCTATTACCGCGTATACATTCACCGTTTAGTCCCGACTAAGTGAGTTCGAACTAACTTTGTTAGCTCGCGGTCTTAATAAATTCGAGCTAAATATGTGCGGTATAATAGGTTTTCGTCCGATTCCAAAAAGCATGTAAACATTTAGCTCGCTTGTAATTCGAACTAAATTGGAAGTTGCCAACTTTTAGAAGAGAAATGTTACAATACAAAAGGAAAGGACCTAGTTTGACGCATTTTCGAATTGTAACTCGAACTAAACAGTGCATGTAGGTTTGTAGGTATACATGGTATATGTATACCTACAGATGTGTACAGATGCTTATAATTCTGTGGCTATGTTGTGATAATATGTTGTTGAGGAGGCAGATGGCACTACTGAGTTTGAATAACATATTTTTTATAAACAAGGTTATATTATTTATTCACTTTGTTTTATATATTAGTTTTTTTTATTATAATAGTTTTTGAATACAACTCTGTTGATTTACTATTTATTTTCTGGTAATATATTACACATCTGGGAACACTGGTTTGTAGATGTTTTATCTGTAAATATGTAGTATTTTTTCTTTGGTGTTCTGTGTTCGCAGTTTTGTGTTCTGTCAGAGAACAGGCAAGTAAAGTATTTCATATTCTCTGGCTCTGTGGTCCGGCTGAAATCACGAAAACATGCTAAAAACTAAAAGCCGAAACGCCGAAACCACAATAATAAAACTAATATTGAGATAAATATAGAGAGTGAGAAGATAACAAAATGACTAATTCAACTGTTAATAATACCTCCAACCCTCCGAAAGAGGAAGATCCAGATACAAAAAATCTTATTAAAAGTCGTGAATTTTTATACAAGTTAATAATCAGGTATGTAAACATAACCTATAAACTACCATGTAATATACATAATATCCTGTGTCTGCCTTGTAGCCAGTTATTTTATGATGGCCATCAAAGCATAGGTACAACTCTTCAACAGGCTGTACAAGCTGAAGCTAACTGTTCCCCCAGTGACAGACTGTTCCACCTCCTTCTGACAGGCCTCGAGCATGAACCAGAGCGCAAAGAACGTGCCCAGCATGTTGGCATTGGTAACAATCACATTGGCCCAGGATTGGGTAAATTATCTAAATTATTCTACTTAATGTAATAATAAAATATATTATTTATCAGACTTGGAATTTGAAACAGAATCAAATATTCCTGCCCCAGAACCAGCACTGTACGAAACCGCTTATGTAACTTCCCACAAAGGAAATTGTCGAGCCGGTTGTTTCTCAGCAGATGGACAGTTGATCGCTACTGGAAGTGTAGATGCAAGTATTAAAATCCTTGATGTTGACAGAATGTTAGCAAAATCAGCTCCAGATGAGATGGACCCGTCTAGAGGAG
>CAXKVY010001805.1:0-87686 GCA_964058915.1 Tetropium fuscum
TACACTTTTAGTGTTGTATATATGTATTCTGTGTGCTTGCTATATATGAAAAATCATCTTTATTTTAACAATTTTTTCTATGGTTATCATTATTTTTTTTATTTATTACATTTATTTTACTAATAATATTTATTATGATTGAGGTATTATTTGGATAGAAGCAATAATTATGAAAGAGAAATTAAATAAGAATACACATTATTTGTATGTATATGTATATTTGAATATATCCTGACACGAATGGGCGGCTAAGACGACGACGATGTCAATATTGTTCAATATCCAAACAGCAACTCATTCAAACAATATAAATGAAACTTAAATTCAAATTAAAATAATATTTAGCTAATCAATATAATCCACCTAGGCAGTTGTAAACAAACGTGGACCCACATCATTTTCGTTTACCCCCTCCAACACAAAGCTCTAGGTATCTGAATATAATACAGACGTTGCTGAAAAGTCCTATTAAATAACCATAACAAGTGACTCTTAGTGAGTGCAGTGACAAGGAGAAAATACTCTTGCTTATTGTTTACCTGCCTGTGGATAAACTCAGATCTGAACAGATACGTGAAATAATTACATACCATTTCTCTGGAATTCGCAAATAATTTATTGTAAGTAGATATTTATAATTTAATTTTAGAATTCGGTATACATCGTTTATATATATATTTTTTCGTAAGAGCTGTTTTATTTAATTAAATATTATGTTGTATGTTGGTGAATTTTAGAAAACAAACCTGGAATGACATTAAATAACTTCTCAACATTAAACAAATGGATATTAATTAATTAATCCATAATACAATAATAATATGCATACAACAACAATAATAATAATGCTAATTTATGCTATATATATATATATATATATATATATATATATATATATATATATAAATATATATATATATATATATATATATATATATATATATATATATATATATATATATATATATATATATATATATATATATATATATATATATATATATATATATATATATATATATATATATATATATATATATATATATATATATATATATATATATATATATATATATATATATATATATATATATATTTATATAATATATATATATATATATATATATATATATATATATATATATATATATATATATATATATATATATATTATATATATATATATATATATATATATATATATATATATATATATATATATATATATATATATAATATATATATATATATATATATATATATATATATATATATATATATATATATATATATATATATATATATATATATATATATATATATATATATATATATATATATATATATATATATATATATATATATATATATATATATATATATATATATATATATATATATATATATATATATATATATATATATATATATATATATATATATATATATATAAATATATATATATATATATATATAATATATATATATATATATATATATATATATATATATATATATATATATATATATATATATATATATATATATATATATATATATATATATATATATATATATATATATATATATATATATATATATATATATATATATATATATATATATATATATATATATATATATATATATATATATATATATATATATATATATATATATATATATATATATATATATATATATATATATATATATATATATATATATATATATATATATATATATATATATATATATATACATATATATATATATATATATATATATATATATATATATATATATATATATATATATATATATATATATATATATATATATATATATATATATATATATATATATATATATATATATATATATATATATGCAAATTGCACATCTGTAGTATTATTAAGACTTTAAATTTCTTAATTCTCTTTTGATCAAAAGGGCAAGCAATATAATATCAGAGAAGAACACAACAATTTTGTGCAAGTGGAAATTTCCAATTTTCCATAAGACCGGAAAGCGTCCAGCGGGTTATGACCCGTTTTTCTTTGTCATAGGATACATTTTTACAGGATACATTTTCACTTCTCCAGAAGACATGCTGTATGAAATTGGAGTCCATCATCTCCCGGTCTATAAGTATCTATGTTTTCACAGCTTAGGATTTTTACTGCAAATTCTTTACTGGTTCCTGTTTCTGTTTTCATGTCACAAAAATCTAAACACCTGGTTTCAAATGACTCAGATCGGCTTCGTATTCAGTAGGACATGGTTCGTTTATATTACCTACTTACCGCTCATTTCATTGACTGCACATTCTTCTTTTGAAGCAGAAAATGGCTCGGGATATAACTGTCAATATTTTTCACTCACGTCACTTTCAAAGGAGGACAGTGATACATTTTCTTTTTTCTTGTATTTTTTATATGTAGTTCTTCTAATGGCATCGCCGACATTTGTATTCTTTCTGTGAAATATTTATACCTGCTTCTACTGTCAACATTTGTCGGCCAGTAAATTTTACAGTTCTGATTCGAGATTTTTTAAAAACCTCTTTTAGTAAGTGGATCATATCTGCTTGCTGTAGTTTTTCTACATCTGTTTTTGGTAACTTGGCTAAAAGCTTTTCTTTGTTAAATGTAAATAGGCCAGTTGCCTCAAAGCTAGATTTGATATTTGATTCACCATTTGTTTCAAAACGGCTTAAGACTTGATTTAATAGGCGAGGAAGTATACATTTCCTTGCAACTCCGTTATTGTACTTTTTTCATTATTCTCACACTAATATCAAACGGTTGCGTTAATTGGTATCTACCGCCAGCTTTCCTAAATATAGCAGGGTTATATTGGTTAACCAATTTTCAAATATGTTTATATCGAACCATCCTGATTGGGAACGATTATACCCGGCAGCAGGTGGTACGTTTTCAGTCCAGGTAGTCCACAAGCGATCAGCCTTGTAGACTATATACTATATAGACAGGAAGAAATATACCTGAGGCAGAGCAAACGAACATAACTGAGGTAGCGGGCTTCGATGTATCCATGATGTGCTATGCATGTTTACAAGCTTTAAGTAAATTTTTTTTACACAACCAGGATCGCCCTTAAAGTTGTTTTCATCGAAATTTATAATCTTTTAAGTTTTGTAACAAAAGTATTGAAAACTATTAATCGTTTCATGATTTCATGACTTTCGCTATAATACTCTCTTTTATAGGCTGGGACAACTGCTAGGCAGCTGCTCTTTTGTTGTATTTTTTTTTCTAACCAAGTTTTACCTGGCCGGTTCTTTCTAAATTTTGGTACGTTTATTACGCGTCTGTCTAGATAGCCTTGGATTATATATTTAATGTTGTTGGGGTCGCAAAGTTACCCTTAATCTGCCACAACACTAACAGCCCTCTTGGCTGTCCTTATCGTCCTTGGTTAGTACAGAATGGAATCCCTTCGCTATTCACTCTTCTATAGATTGCGGAATACTATTCTTGCCTCAATTGCTTCAAATTACTACTCCTATAGCAGGGCAAAGAAAGCTCGATAGTTTCATCGGTATAGTCGCGGCATTTACGGCTGCCCGGCTTTCTTTTATATTTCCGCACCATTTTCAAGTAGCCCTGAAATTACACAAACAAATTCGGTTCCGTAATGCAATTTTAAGGTTAAAGAAAACAAAAATACGGCGGCATTCCAACATTCTTTAGTATCTCTGCATAATAAATTTATATAGGTATTAAAAACTGACCTTCTCTTACCTCTATTTGGCCGTATATTGAACACAATCAACAGGTGAAAAATAACGCCACAGTATAGTGATAAACACCATATATTATGTAGACAGGTTCATGACTCGTCGCATGGGAGCCGACTACGTGGGTGCTCCGGGGCTCAAGCACCCGCAGAAATTTTCTGTGGGTGAAAAGGACCCACAGAAATTGAAATAATTAAAAACAAACAAATTACTTAACCACGCCTAGTTTTTGTATTTTAATTGTAAATCTGTGATGTGTTAATTTTCACTTTATATTTGATTGCAAATAATAAATCCTTTTTATACTAGAATTTATAATATAAATGATCGATAAAACAAATCGTACATCACTCTGAAGATCCTCAATGAAGGTGAAAGAACTTGTACAACTTCTAAGTGATTCGTTTCCGTATATATCTTCAGATATACAACTGGTAGGTGTGTCTTCCTTTGATTATTCATCAATGTATTTGATTATTTCTCTGTCATGAATTGCCACAAGCCCAAGATTTATTTTCACTATTCTATTCTACTATTCTATTACTTTGGTATTCGTAATAATATGAATAGCAAAGAACATAGAAGCTAATAAACTCTGGCATGGGGGGTGGCCCTGGGACTCCAAGTCCACGTCTTGGCATGGCTTCTCTGATGCCGCCTCTCTGGTCAGGCTCTTGAAGCTGAATCGCCTGGGCCTTGAGCTGCTCTGCTTGGGCCTCGAGCAGCCTATGCAGCTGGGCGCTCGGACTGAGCAGGGCCCTCCGGAGATGCCATCTCTGGGCTAGATAGGAACTCGTCGCTGTCTATGATAGCTGCCTCCTCTTCGGCAGTTGTTACGGCTGGCTGGTAAACCTATGAAAAATAAGAAATTATTAATATGCATTAGCAGAAAGTTGAAATTTGAAAAGCCTTGGTAAGCAGGTCAACGATTTTATATCTAAAGTCTTGTAAAAGACGGTTTATGTGGTGCATCCACTTCGTAGTTCATGGCTTCAGGTAATAATTCCTTTAATTAGTGTCTAATCGCCTTCTAAGATAGTTTATGGTCAGACCGTCTGCTACAGCATAAACACATCTGTACACCCAAAACAGTTTTAAAAAATACTAGCTACATTATACCTACCAATTTCCTATCAATATAATAGAGTAAAACTGACAGGAATGTTGTGATTCAAATACAAATCATTAACACAAATCTCTGCGTTGACTGGAAAAATTACCATAAGATAGAAATATTTAGTCACACTTAAATGGTGCAGCTGCAAAAACCGTCATAGTTCAAAATTTATGCTGAGAATTGTGCATTGCAGTTTACTCATATACCAGGTGGCCAATTTTTTTGCATTTTTATGTTTGCCATATATGGGTAACTATTGTCTATTGTTTATTGTTTATTGGCCGATTTTAATGAGTTAGGTGTCATTGCCATTGTAAGGACATTAAATGAAGAAGAGTTACTATTAACATGTTTTTCACCACTTGAGTAACGAATTATTGTCTTTTTGTAATATAAGGAATACTAAAATGTTACTACCAGAAACATTAGAGTCGCATGTGGGTGCCAGACAGCCCTTAACAGTACGCATGTTAAGGGTTGGGCATTTCTGAGTACCGCAATTATTTACCATTGTGACCCTCTAACTAATTAAAATACACGGTAAAGTGCTTGTTTTTTGTACAATTTTTCAAGGCTATTTGGCTTTTAATTTTATAAAAATTTATAAAAAGTATACCGTTTTTAGATTGCTCAAACTTTCTGCTTTTATTTGTTTTTAAAAGTCCTTCCCCCCAAAGAAACAGTAAGTTATAATGGGTAAAGTTATAAAGTTCACCTAGACATTTACAAAAATAAAATATTATTTTGTAAATCAAGATAACGTTGCAATATGTTGTATTTGTTGTCATATGTTGCAATATCATTACCGCTGTCAAAAGTTTTGACGCGTATGATCAAGTTAAATAGTTAAATGTCTAATAATGTAACTTCCGATGAATTTGATAACTCGTAAGGCAAATTTGGTAGTAGATGTATATCATCCATAGGTAAATTGTTTCTTTAAGGTCTTGTTTATTTTAAAAACACTTATTTGGCTTCGACCGCGTAAGCGTATTATGTGTATTGTGACTAATCCTACTTGTTAGGTATTGGAATTTTTCTCTATTTAAATAAATTCAAAGTACACAGATATGGCTTTCCAATTGCTTAACTCCTGACTTTACTGCTGATTAAATTAGTGAAGGGAGAAATGATTACCATTTATCTGTGTTTTGTAACCCGTAAGTGCTCTTAAAACCGTGGTAAGGACGTGATAGATACACAGCATTTTGATATTTCGTGCTCAAATTACCCAAGCATATAAATTATTCCAATTCCCTGCACTTTTAATTGGCAGCGTAGCAATTATGCAATTGTTAATTGTCCCATTGTATTTTCTGATTGCAGATAACACAATTTCATCAGTTCACTAGGTACCTATATGTTTTACTTACTAAGCATTTTACTTTTCACCATGAAAGTATAATGCTTGTAAATGGTTGTTGAGTTTTCATATAAACTGGAATGAATAACTTAATGAATAACAAATTTTTCTAGATAGTTATTAATACAATGCTCCAATATATCTACCTGTCTTCTGTATTTTGTATTCTGCCTATATTAAGGAAAAGCTGTCTTAAACACGTTTTTGTCTCACGCCCAAAAGGTTCCAATCCCCCCTTTTCAGCACATAAAATTAGAGCTACGTCTGAGAGTCATCGTTATTTTCTTATATGGTCTTAATCTCGACAACAGCTCAGAGTTATATTTAATACCGGTTTAGACACCGGCGCGGCGTCTCACGGTGAATACCCATTAGTCTATACTACGATTTGATTTTGATAATTTTGGGAATGGTCGAAAATAATTTTCTAATTGATTTTTTAAAATTCTTCTCAATATCTCTTTACTTGGTAAATTAGGGTATCTCACCAGGGCTAGGGTCTTCCTAGGGTCACTCAGCATAATTCTCCAAAATAAAACAAGAATGTTCGTATTTATAAGTATATTTATTGAACGAATGAAATAAAATACATATAAACTAAATAAAAAATGTCACAAATCCATTTATAATTCGTGACAAACAAAAAAAAACTTTTTAGTTCAGTTATTGAATTATACATTAATATATAATTGTTATGTATTAAGGAAACATTAGATTTTAATAATATGTATATTATTTATTTTTAGAGGGAACATGGTTAAATCGGTGGTAGCGGATTGGTATTCCGGCCAATACGTCTTTGTAACTGGAGCTACAGGGTTTATGGGAAAGATTTTGGTAGAAAAAATCTTGAGGTCATGTCCCAAGATAGCAGCACTATATATCCTAGTTCGCTCTAAGAAAGGAAAACTAGCAAGGCATCGGTTGGACGACTTTTTAAGCTGTCCGGTAAGTAAAAGAAGAAAATTGGTCACCCGATTTTTGGTTAGGTTCTAATTCTAGATTCTAGGTAACTTTTATATCGACTTTAAACCAATTAAAAAAAGTTTTGTTTTATGCATTGCATCCCGTGCATTGCACCAGTACTTGACTAAAAAAAATATACAGTATTATGGAAATAGCTATTCTTAACGAACTTTTTTTTTTGATAATCTAATAGCAATTATAATAATTATACTCCAAAAATTAGTTATGAAAAACTTTATATAGTGCGTTAGAAAAGTAACGGATAAATTCAATATTTCTTAAGACTGACGTTTCTATCTAAAATCCTCGGCCACGTCGATTTTTATTTTTAATTCCGCTTATTTTTATATAATATACAATAAGATGGCGCTCTAGGTGTTCCAGATGTGACGTCATCGGTATTTTTAAATGGCAACAATATATTTTCCGGCATATTCTTATAAACGAGCTTTTGTCAACATCTTGAAAATGAAAATCGACGTGTCCGAGGATTTTAGATAAAACCGTCAGTCTTAAGAAATATTGAATTTATCCGTTACTTTTCGAACACACTGTATATTAATTATTGTAATTAGCTAAGGGATCATTATTAACAAGTTGCAAAACCTTGACCATAACAAAGGACGTGTAGTTCAACCAATCTAGATTAGCCATTCTTGTAGCCCTCTCCAACTTTCAATAGAAAACATTTTCTCTAAAACCTACAAGAATAAAGTTATATATAAATAAGTTATATATAAATAAAGTTATATATATAGTTATATAAATAAGTTATAGTTATATAAATAAGTTATATATAAATAAAGCTATAAACTGTCAATGTTATATGCTATATATAACTGTAAAAAATGGAGGCTACACCTCCATTTTTTCTAGATGTTGAAGTCGCAAACTTAGCGTCATATTTAGTGCTCCAAGTCTACATTTCTGCCATATTTCAAAACTCCTCAACCTATTGCACCAGAAAAGTACCTAATGACTGGTCTACAAGCTCTTGCAAAAATTGTTAACATGATAAAAAAAATATGGTATCTAGAACAAGGCAATCTAATGAAGATATTATGTCGTCAAATTTTTAATGCAAACTTAACCTAAAAAATTCGTAAAAGTAAAGAAAATTCCTGCAAAATCTCGGAAATTAAATGCAATTAAGACGAAGGGGCTTCGAGTTCAAATAAGTAAAAAAAGTCAGGTTATTTTTTTTATAATTTGCGATTTTGGGCGCGCATATCTCGGAAATTATGCCAGATCGCGAAAAAATTAAGAGAAACTATTGTTGCACTAGCCTGTAATACATATTTAAAAAAAGTATCGGCAACCATCTGGAGCTGATATATTATTTTCTAAAAATTCCTGAGTCGTTTCTATTTATTGCAGGTGTTTCAAATTCAGGAAATTCAGGCATGTTGTTATTCAATAAGTGCTTAAGCATTGCTGTTGTTTAATATCATCATTTTTAGAGAAACGCTTTTTTACAAAAACTGAAATTTCAAGAAAACAAATGAAAAATTTTGCAACATCAAAAACCTGCTTAAAAAGCTGGCGACAATCTATATTTTTATCAAATAACAAATTTGAAAGTTGCGTTAAAAAAGTAGTTAACAACTTTAAACAACCAGATTTATAACGATTTGTTCCATTTTTCTCTATGGTTTGTACACTAACCTAAACTTATTATATATTAATCGAAAGATAATTTTGATAGCTACAACTGCCAGCTCTAACTTTTTTCCGATTCGTTTTTTTACTTCTACGAATTTCCATATTCTTCCCCATTAAAAATTAGGAGAAATAAAACGCTATCTTCGTTAGATTGTCTCTTTCTACATGACCATATTTTTCACAATTTTTGCAAAATTATCATTAATAATAATAAATCATTAACATATGTAAGCGGGGGTCCTACAGCCTGTGCCGCATCCGGCATCCCACATTTCGATCGCCATTTCTTTCCATCCCTCCAGTCATCATCTTCGATTGCTCGATCTCGCATATTTTTCCTTCTATCTATTGTGTTGTCGGTCTTCCATTTCTTCTCCTATTATATGGTGTATAGGTCAAAGCTTTTTTTGGCCAGCGCGTCTCCCAATCCTCAGTACATGACCATACCATAGTAACTGTCTGTATTCCACTCTTTCTGCTGTTGTAAATACACGGCCCGTTTTCCTTCTTACTTTTTCGTTCCTTACATGTTTCATTCTGGAAATATTACATGATCTTCTTGAGTCAAAGTCAATTTCTACCGTTTATATCATCTTTTTCTCTTTCTCGGAAAATTGCCAGCACTCACAGCCATAAGTTAAAATAGGCTCCACAATAGTTGTGTAGATTGTTATTTTCGTTTGGAGTCTCATCTTGTTTGACCAGAGTAATGAATTCAGTAACAAAGCCTTTTTTCCTGTTTAAGCACTATTTTTAATATCATTCCTCGTTGTTTCGTCCTCCGAAACAATGCTTCCCAAGTACTTAAATTCGCTACATTTCATTATTCTCTGTAGTTGTAGATCCCGGTCATTCTCATGTGTATCTCCTATCTTCAGATATTCTGTTTTACCGATCCTTAGACCCCATTTCTCGTATTCATCTTCGACTTTTCTAAACATATAGTCTGCATCGTCCTCGTCACTTGTTATAATTATCTGGTCATCAGCCAATAAAAGAGTCATTGGCCATCCATTTCTACTCCCATTCCTACAGTTTTCCTTCTCCAGTTACTGATGGCTTCTTGGATATATATATTTTAAATAAGGTCGGTGACAGACTACAACCCTCTTTGAGACCCTTTGTGGTAGGAAATCTTTCTTATAAACCATTAATAATTAATAATAAACCCGTTAATTATAAAATAATAATTATTATTCAAGGTATTCGACAGGATACGTGACCAGCCAAACAGCGAGGAAATCTTTCAGAAACTGCAGTGCATAAGTGGCGACATCACGGAAAAGGGCTGCGGATTGTCGGATAAAGATGAAGCACTTTTGAGTAATACAGTTTCGGTAACCTTCCACATGGCTGCAAACGTGCGTTTTAATCAAGAATTAAAAGGTGCCGTACTGATGAACACTAGTGGAACTATGAACGTGTTGGATCTGGCATGTGGTTTCAAAAATTTAAAAGCCTTCGTACACGTCTCAACTTCATATTGCCACTGTGACGAAACGGTAGTGGAAGAAAGAACGTATAAATCTCCGCATAGTCCGAGGTACAAACCCATTATTTTATCAATATTTTGTTTTCATTGTGTCAGATGTTGCTTCTCGAATAGCTTTCTTTAACACAAAATAAAAAAAATACATCCGAGAGTGGATCTCCTTGTCGTACTCCCTAACTAATTCAAACTTTTGTGATATTCTATCTTTATCCTTTATTTGACCTTTATCGTATTTACTACCTTTATCTTATTTACCTTTATCGTATTTATTAAATTTTGAATTATTGGTAGATGGTTTAGAGCTTCATACGGTTTTTTTCTTCTCAGTCTGTCAATGCCTGTTTAAAATCGATAAACATCACCATTGTTAGTTTATACTCTCGGCCTGTATTTCCCGTAAGTAACTAAAAAAAATGATCTGTTGTACTTCTACCCTATCTGAACCCACATTGATGTTCTTCCATAGCTTCTTCCACTTTCCTTTTAAATTTTGTTTCCAAAATTTTGCCCATATAATTTGGAATCTCGCTCTTGTCCCCTTTCTTATGCAAGAGATATAATATCGCCTCTGTCCATTTATTTGGTATTAATAATAATTTTTGCTCTCATATGTATGTTAATGTATGATAACATGTGTATGTATGATTTACGTTTTTCCTCTCCATATTTAAATATTTTCGCCGTGATAACAGATTTTCATTACTCTTTGGCTTCGCTATTGTTTATTTTATTTCATTTATTGTAAGAAATGCCTACGTCTATTTTTCCCTACAATTTCCCCTCCCTACCATTTTTCCCATTAGCATCACCCAGTATAATTTCAAATCGTACTTAGCTATACTTAAATGTAAGCTTTTGGTACTTTCCTGTTATTCTTAAAACACATAATCAAATATTGGCTTAAAATCAACAATCACCCCTTTATCTTTTCATTTAGTTGAGTATAAATAGTATGTAGCAAATATGAACTACACGTATTAAAAAAAAACCCATAAATATATTTATTGCAGAAAAATTCTAGAGGTAGTTAATTGGATGAATGACGAGCTACTAGAAGTTCTAACGCCAAAATTGTTGAAAAATTCACCCAACACATATGCATACACGAAATGCCTAACGGAACAATTGATATCTGAGTACAGCGATAAATTGCCTATTGCTATTACAAGACCATCGATAGGTAGGTGTCTTCGTTAGCACTAATGTTACAATTTGCGTAATTTTTAAAATTATATTTTCAGTAACTGCAGCCTACAGAGATCCAATACCTGGGTGGATAGATAATCTCAATGGTCCTACCGGAATCATAGTAGGTGGTGGAAAGGGGGTAATCAGGACAATGCTTTGTGATGAAAATTTAGGGGCAGACATCATGCCCGTGGACATGTGTATAAATAGCTTGTTGCTGGTTGCGTGGAAGCTTGGATCTGAACCGAGAAAAAGCGAGACGGAAGTTTATAATGTTGTAGCAAATAAGGTAGGCAGATACTTAATAATTTTAGGATTTGTGACGTTTTGATTGAGAAATATGAGGAAAAACGTATCAGAAATGTTCCTACTTACAAGTCATGCATTTCCTGTGACGTTTGTTTGTCGTACGGCTTCATTAATACGGTGTCTCAAGTGATTTCCATTATTTATTGGTTTACATAGACCTTCTCATAGAAAAAACTTACATACATATTGATAATACATATAATACTTTATGTATTATATGTACATACATACATTTTTAAACGTTTTTATTTAGCTTGACTTAGTATATTTTGCAACTACTTCCCGATAAACTAGAGACTTGAAATTTGTTAGGTGTATAGTGTTCTAATGACACTACATTTTAATATTTTCTTTATTACAAAAAATGTCAAAATGGCGGATCCAAAATGGCGGAGTTTCCTATTTATAAACTAATTTGCCTCAAACTTGAAACTTTGCGCTGTTTAAGGTCACTAATAGGGGTAGGTAGGTCACTAGGTACAACTTTTGACTCAAACTTAAATAAATAATCAAAATGGCTAATCCAAAATTGCGGACTATCGAATTTATGAACCGATTTGTCTCAAACTTGGTACTTGGGCTTGTTTAAGGGTACTGGGCTCATTTGGTTGCTTTTAACGGGTCCGATACATTGTAATTGGTGACGAGGGTTTGATGATGGAGGCAGGAGGTGTACAGTGGACCTTAAGCAACACTAACACAACACTTAACCACGCAACAGTTGTTAATAAACAGTTTTTGTTAACAAAATGATTAACAAAAAAAATTCAATGAATTTAAAATATCAGTATATTGACAGAATTGGACATAACCATTTTAATTATTTCCAAATTAAATAACCTCTTTTTGGTTTTGGTTTAATTGAAACAAATATTTTATCTTCATTTTTACAAATACATATACATCATTTAAACATATTTAAATTTAACACCTAAAATTTATTATATCACCATAATTACCTAGCATTTATACATACAAATAAACAGGAACCACAAAGCCGTAGCTGTCTGTGGGAATTCGATATAATATTTGCATCTATAGATGTACTTAAGTAATTAGTGTTTTGCAGCAAACACCATAAATTACTAACACTAATTCAAAATTTCAAATGCTCTATAAAATGTAAAATATAATAATAAAAAATATTTAAAATAACATATTAATATGCAGCATATAAAAAAATATTATATTAAAAAATATTAAAACTCATCTGTTGTATGACTCATCTGTTTTACTAATATACGTTTCGCAATCGGCGCCAACCACAACCAATATTACTTAGTCAGCACATACTAAAGTTATTTTAACAGAACCATTACATGAATGTACCATTTATTAAAATTTACAAAACCGAATCATGTAATCATCAATATCGGACGCTAGTCCATTTTCAAGGCGATCACACGTGCATATTTAAAATACGAGTGGATTTAAATCCGGAGACCGGGGAGGCAAAAAATTAAATCAAGACAGCCGCCTCATCTCTGTGCCTCTAAATAAATTCTTATTCCTCGTGCGTAGCTTGATTTGGCAGTTTTTATCTTCTAAAAAATCGTGATATATACCTTCATCCCGATCTTCAGGTCATGCAAAGTGTAGGTTCTTTTTGAAATAGGTCTCGTGTTATTTGTTTTCATGTTTTATTGATATGTGATACGATATTCTCTATCTACTAGCAATTTAATCATTCGTAGTACAGTAAAAGTAACACAAAAATCAGCCAAACTGAAACATTCAAAAAAAAGTTCCCTGCAAAGCCAAATGGTTCCATACCATCCTCTCAGTAAGTTGTAAAAAGTTACACGACCACGAGCGTTGGGTTTCGGAGGGGGAGGGGTGAAAAGAGGGGTAAATGGTTATTCTTCACCATTTTCCGCACATATCTCGAAAACTACGAGGGCTGGCGCCAATGTCATTCCATACGGAAATAATCTACATTAAATTTCGAATAAAAACGGTCATATACATAATGATATTGTGTATAGAATGACGTTTGCTCTAAACTTCACGAAAAACTGTGAAACATTCACCCTCTTTCCCCACCAAACCCGAAGCTCGTGGTGTGTAAATTTTTAGTACGAACTATGGGGAGGGTATGGAATCATCTTGCGCTAGAAAGAACTTTTTTTTAGATGTTTGGATTTTGTCTAATTTTACTGAACCATTATAATTTCAGGAAGATCTGTTCACATGGGGACAAGCCTTGGACCTTGGTCAAAAGCACCTTGCGAAGTACCCGTTCAGTGTATGCTTGTGGTACCCAGGTGGAAGCGCGAGGTCTAGTTACTTTGTACACATTATAGCTGTATTATTGTTCCACCTAATACCTGCATATTTTATAGACTTTTTAATGGTGCTAACAAGGAATAAACCATTGTGAGTATAAGTATATTATCTATGTTTTAGTGTTCTACTTAAGTACAGTACATCTCTTAAATATAAGAAATATAAAAAATGTCAAAGGATGCCAATAGTAATTACTGGAACAGTGTGGCATCATTTCCTTAATAATAAATGGAAATTAGGTAGGAAAATATGTGTATCTGTGCCTAACAAATCTACAGGATGTCTGGTAAAGGGACCTGGTACGAGGTGGTCATTTGGCATCCATATAAATATACCTATATGAAAAATGTTACGTTTTTTTTATATTGGCAATTTTGTGATTTTTAAAAAACAATTTTTTTTTTCATTTATAATACTTACAAGTATTACGCACTAAATTTAACTTTTGATATTCTGGAATATTTTTTTCTTTATCCGAAATACATAAACTTCCCACCAAAAAAATGACAAGGTTCTGTAGGCTATAAAAAAATAATGTTTTTATGGAGTATATACTAATAATAAATTCTTAAATTCTATTCTATATAATACTATAAATTCTAAATTCTAAAATTTTAGAATTTAGAACGCCCGTAGAAAAATATTTTTATTAATACTTCTAATATTGTTGGATAGAAACATAGATTATATTCCTATTAAAAAATTAATATCCTACAAAAGTATACAGAATACCATTAAAAAACAGAGGTGCATGGAAAAGATTTACAAACTTCCTGCATAAATGTGGCAATTGTGCTCGACTCTGCAGATGTTCAAAGGAGTATTGGTTTTGGAGTCAGCATGCGTGGCGGAAACCCAAAAGGGTTTTTATATCTTCTTTATCCGAGATGTATTGTACTCAATAATTACTAGTTATCATGAATTTTACTTTAAAAGTTAGTAGTATGATAAAGGATACATTTCTTACTTTCAGTTTGGTTCGTACTCAACAAAGGATTCAGTGCGGCCTAGGTCTCTTAGAGTATTATACAACACGGCCATGGGTTTTCCCAAACGATAAGCTTAATAAGATAATGAAAGAGCTTAGTAAAACGGATAGAGAAATATTTTTTACCGCTAGTAGTGAACCGATCATTGCTGACGAGTATATGTTGAATTATATATTGGGAGCGAGGAAGTACTGTATCGGCGAGGGAATGGAGACTTTACCTTACGCTAGAAAGATGCATAAAAGGCGAGTAAAATATGAAATATGCAATGTATCCATCTCAAAAAGTTACATTTCAACATAATATACTATAAATCAGTGTGTATCTATGATTAGTCATATTTAGTTAGTTACTTTTAGAATAAAATGTCACCATAAAAAGTCAAGACAGTGCAGGGTCTCATTGCACGCTCTCGTATATTGATGAAATATCATCAGATCCTCTTCCGGCAGACTTTCATGACCATTTATTAAGCGTTATGCTGCTGTTAGATCCTCCAACCCCAAGGGTAGAGGAGAAATTCCAAAAGAACTATAGTAAAATATTAGAAAGTTTAATAGTGAAACTGTTGATCTCATTTATTTTTCACTTCAGCCCATAAATGAGCAACAATTTTGTAGGGAATGGCATTCTAGACTTTAGAATGACCAAGAATTTTCAGACTGGCTGTCTTCTTGGCCAGTTTGTCAGCTTCTTTATTGAAGTTGCACTGTGAGTGTCCTTTGACCCGATATAGGGAGATGCAATTCATCTGACAGGCTCTTGTAGTTGGTGATCACTGCCAGTTATCCTGGCAGGATCGCCATGTAGTGGGTAAACCACCAACACGAAAAGTTTATTCAAACGACATCACTCGACATCACTTCGACATCAGTTTATTCAAACATGGTATCAACGATTTGCTCTTAGTAGCTCAATGATTTATATAATATTTGGCCAGGTCAGTACAACCCGTGTTCGTAACCTAGTCTCATATCATAATTGTTTAATAAGCCGACCTTGTCCTAGGAACATTCCTTATGTCAGCCATTGAGTAGTTAATTGTTTTGTATTCTTGACATGGTTTGTTCATTTACCTTGAAATAATAAACATAATAAGAAATTAGATAATGACGGCAATATGGCACTATACTCTCACAAGCGTTTGGTGACATTCCCCTGTTAACCCTTTAGTTATTTTACATTTTTTCAGGGCCAGTAGTAATTAGTTACTATCTGCGTAGATATTTTCACTGTCTTGCACGTTATTTGTCTACGAGCAATCTCTCCCGAGGCTATGGACAACCATAGCCGCGAGACTGGCAGTTCTGTTTGTACTACATTGGCATTTTTATCCATATAGTCCACTTACATTGAAATTGCAGACTTCTGGAATATTCAATATACAGCCTTCCTTCTTCTTTGACCCGTCTGTAAAGACATATTTTACGCATAGAACGGCGGTCTCATCTTCACCATTAGTTTGTATGGCGTAAGGTTTATCAAAAACAAGCAGTCGAGGTGGAATACTATCTACACACGCCTGTAAGAGTGTTATCGTTTTGGCAGCCTCAGCCCACGGGCGGCATCTAGTTTGGCCACAGCTTGCGTTTAGTTGTATACCAACAGATTTGAGGCGAGCCATGGCAGTTAAGGCCACTTCTTCTAGATGTAGGTCTAGCGGTGGAAGACATAATATTACATCCATTGCTCTCATTGGTGTTGTTCGCATAGCTCCGGTTTTGCTCAGACAAGAAACTCTGTACCTGGCACAGCTTGAGTTTTGTTCTTATGTGTTGACACTTGGGCAACCACTTGACATATATTTGAGTAATAATAAAAGATGACAAACTTGAACTTCTATAGAAACAGGCGGATAGTCAATTATTTGCTCTGTGGGAGGAACCACTCGCAAATTCTGAATATGAGTTCAAAGAGGCAACTTTTTACACTACCCATTTCAATTATTTTCTAAATTAGTAGTTAGATATAGCAACAATGTTTATGTTAATGGTTTATCTATTAGTTCATAAATTTGTTGACCTCTATAAAACATGGGTTCTTACAGTGTTTAAATGTAAATAGTTTTGGAAAAAAGCGCGTTTCGGTCGTTCTATTGTTTTGTCAACAACACCAGAAAGTGTGTTGCGTTTCTCAGCCGACACTATTTTCAAATTTTATTACTTTCGTCTTTATTTTTTAGGTTATACTACCTTGATGTACTGAAGAACATAATAATCTTTGGACTGATGATATGGTTGTTTTTTATATGCGCTACCAAATTGTTGCATGCAATTCATGATCCCTTCGAACTGATGATTAAAACTTATCAACCGCAGCAATATGTACCTGTAAAAAATGTTTAGATTTAAAATAAATAGTTTAGTTATTATGTGTGATACGATTTGTATTTTTATGATATACGATCAATAAATTATCTATAAAATGAGTAGCTTTTATTTTGAGGTTTCCTAAAATGTTAAATTAAGAATGTGGATATCAAAAATATTCTTATAAATAGAATCTTATAAATGAATCATCATCTTAATGGTTCTTTCAATAGTTTTCAATCCATTGATAATTTTGGATAACCTGATTTTGACAATTCGGCGGTGAGGCACAAAAAGTAATTTTTGTTTATAAGCAAATTGTCCTAAATAATTAAGTAAATTACATCATTTTAACTCAGTCCTTAAAACAATCCACAACGGCACACAATTTTGGTGTTTTAATACTATTTACACTCCCAAAATCTAAAAATTAACTTCAAAATTGACATATATAATTATCGGCTAAATATTTAATTCTTTCAACGAAACCTACCTAAATATGGTGTGTTAAGGATTCTAAAAAGCCGAAATCTCTTATTCTTTATCTTTTTCCAATGTAGTCAAAATAAATATTTGTTATATCAAGCCTTACTCAAATACAATACTTTTATATGTTGAAATCTGTTAAATTACAAATGTACTTACAATACAATAGATTATTGTGCAGTTGCCAAAAGTCTTAAAAATTTCCTTTAAGTTTTATTAAACTTGTGCATGTACCAATTTCTGTTTCAATTTTTGTTGTTGTTTGCTAAATAATTTCCATTTAAAACTAGCGTATTTGTAACTGTACTTAATAATTGCAACAATATATTATACTCCTTGGAAAACAAGTAAGCATTATGTCATATTTTGAAACGACAGTTTGACGTATTACAAGTTTATCTACAAACAATTTTGCTTCATCTTGAATATTTTCACTGTTATTAATTATTATTTTTAAGATTAAAAAGTTATTTTATGTGATTTGCCAGATTTTAATTAGTGTAACATGCCGTTTACATTTACAAATAGCGAACAAGCCGACATTCATTTTATTTATGGGTTCGCAAATGGGAATTCAAGATACGCAGCTAGGGAGTATCGAAGAAGATTTCAAAATAGACGACAACCTCATCATTCCGTTTTTGTGAGTATCCACCGTCGATTTGTTAACCAAGGTTTGAAAAATGTACCCGGGGGCCGACAGAACAACCGTGGACGAGATAGAGACCGTATATTGCGGGAATTTAATAGGAACCCAACGACAAGTACTCGACGTGCTGCTATTGCTCTTGGTATTTCCCAAAGTAAAATTTCCCGGGTTTTAAAACGGGATCACAGACGCCCATATCATTTTCAACCTGTTCAAGGTTTTGTGTCCAGGTGACGCTGAACGAAGACTTACTTATTGTAGGTGGGTTCTTAACTCCATTCAAAATAATAGGGATTTCTTATCCAATATACTGTGGACTGATGAATCTTGTTTTACTCGTCGTGGTATAGTAAATTTTCACAATCTGCATGTATGGGCACATGAAAACCCACATGCCATTCGACCACGAAGTTTTCAACATGAATTTAGTACAAATGTCTGGATTGGAATTTACGGCAACCACGTGTTTGGACCTTATTTCTTGCCACAACGTGTAAATTCAGAAAATTTCCTACAATTTTTAGAAGAACACCATGGTAATATATGGGAAGTCATTCCTTTGAATTTAAGAAGACAGTCTTGGATTCAACTTGATGGGTGCCCGGCCCATTATGGCAGAAATGTAAGAAATTGGCTAAACAATAACTATCCAGGGAGGTGGATAGGTGGTGGAGGTCCAGTGGCGTGGCCTCCCAGATCCCCCGATTTAACACCACTTGACTTTTTTGTGTGGGGATTCATTAAGGAAATAGTGTATACCACTCCGGTTAATACACTTGAGGAATTTCAAAATCGCATTAGAGATGCTTGCACTGAAATAAGGGTGCATCATTTAGTTAACTTAAGACGTTCTATGATACGTCGCAGTGAAATGTGTATTGAGAAGAACAGTTTACATTTTGTACAAAGTATCTAATTTTATGTATGTAGGTACTAGTGTTATTGTTATTAATTCTTGTAATTGCTATTTATAAATCATTATTGCTAACAATTGTTATTTATTCCACAATTATTATTGTTAATTAAATATTGCTATAAATTCAAAAATGTTTATATCTCCATAAACATTAACATCAATGCTCATCTAATGTTTTTTTTTGTAATTGTAATTACTTGGAAAGAGATAAAGAGATTTCGGCTTTTTAGAATCCTTAACAAACCATATTTAGGTAGGTTTCGTTGAAAGTATTAAATATTTAGCCGATAATTATTATTGCTAATAAATAAATTACTTAATTTAGTACCACATCAAATACTAAAAATCAAAATAACTAGGAAACGCACAAGAATTTCGAAACAGAAGAAAGGACATTATTTTTGTTAAACTGTATGTAGATAATGAAAATAACAGTTTTTTTTAAATAGTCTTTGGCGTAGAAGTTCTGTTTACGAAAGGGGTGGAGCACCCCTTCTACCCCGCCACTGTGCAAGTTGTTGAACATTCTTACCGCTTGTTTTATGCGCCTTAATTAATAGGCATTATCCCCCAAACATGAAAAAATCTAAGCGTTCGTTTATAAGTCATAAAGAAAATTCGAGAAAAAAAAATTATAATAACGACATTACACTGTCAGAGAAACAACGGCCAATATCTCGAAAACTGTCATAGTTAGAGCAAAATTACAAGAGATCAAAATTGTTACTAAGGGGCCGTTATTTTAGAAATATGTATCAGATAATGTCAGTGGCGTACGAAAAAAAAGTTCTATTATGCAGAATAGTCGAAGTACCCGAAAAAAGTAACATCCACTATAGTATTTTCGACAGGAACAATACAACATGTTGATCCTATGCGGGTTAAGATATGTGTAAAATATTTAGTGAATATATTATTCCGTTCAGAAAATATTACACATTAATGTAAAAAAAAATTAAATTTTAACACCCTGTATCTTCCTTAGGAAGCTAGATCGGCCATATCTTTGTAGGCACTTTTCTTTTTAAAAACGTGCGTTCTATCCCCTGTTAAAGTTTGTCTACAAAAAACTGACTCACCCTGTATATATATATATATATGTCGGCGCCACCGAAAATAAGTTGTCCACGCCAATGGTACCTCGGCGTCAACCCTAACAGCTTTGCGGTCACAGCAGACTTTGTCTAGTTGTCATTATCATAACTCATACTAAGTTATGTTGTTAATATAAACATTCGTACTGCCTAACGAATGGACGTTTAGGATTAGGGAGATTTCCTTATATGGGCATGGGAACACGCTTAGGCGGGTGGAACGCAACGGCTAGCTCGGGAAGAGAGGCATTCAGAATTGACTGATTGAAAGTGAAAGTCGGAAATCGTACGGGCTAGCGGCGGCGGACCATCAGTTCCTTTGTTGTTATTTGAATAATTAATTAGTGGTGTTCTCTGTATTCTCAATTAATATAAATTCTTTATTGTGACTGTTGTTAATTAAACTCTGTGTTTCTTAACTTTGCAAATCCAGTGTCGTGCTGATAGCCAGTGGCGTATTATTAGAATGTCTAAGCGGTCTAACCCTAAGATAGCCCTTAAGCCTCCGACATCAGAAGTGGGATAAGGACTGCAAGGAGGACATTCAGATAGTGAGGACGAGATGCCTTTACGGACAAATACAAATGAACATCGAGCGTTGGAGCGTATCAAGGAGTTGGAGCGAAGGCTGTTAGCTTCGACAAGTCCACCAACGCTATCTAATTCGACATTTACAAAAATAAAACTGCCCTCGTTTGATCCAACCTCAAAATTTGCAGATGCCGAAGCTTGGTGCAAAATTGTAGACCTGTGGGTGACCAAACATAACCCGGACACTATGGACCTGGTAATGACTTTATCTCAGGCCATGAAAGGCGAGGCAGCTAGTTGGTTTATATCCGCCAAACCAACTGAAAAGGACTGGACGGCTTTAAAGGCAGAATTTTTGGCAGTTTTCGCAAAACCAGTTGACCCCATTGAACAGTTCTCAGAAGCAGTGAATGGAAGAGCAAATATGCCAGAAGAGACACCACTCATTGACGAAATGTTATGTTCAATGAGAACCATTCTTAGTCTTCTGAAGAACCGAGAAAGTGACGAATCCTTTGCGGTGCTTGTTGCCTGCTACTTTGGCTCAACCCGCAATGTGTTCGTGAGGCGAAGGTACCAAGTTGATCGCCCAACTGATGCAAAGAGTATGTGTACTATGTTACAAGGGAGACTTGGTAAACGACCGGCGCTATTTCCCTCTGGTCATCAAACTGGATCGAAGCGCCGAGCTTTATCACCGCCCCCCCAAAATGTGAGAGCTGCACACTTCTCTGGAAAGTGCCACAAATGTGGACGAAGTGGACACCGTGCCAAGCATTGCAGGAAGTCCAGATGGTCTCCACCTAGGACATCACGAGCAAGGCGAGATGAAGGATCCAGAACTGTCATCTGTTATACCTGTGGCAAGCCTGGCCATGTTTCACCAGACTGCCCAAATGATAGTCGAAAAACAAGACCTGTAGAGAAGCGAGTGAATATTTGCGAACTGGAAGCCTTGCCAATTGGACATCTGAAGCTCAAATCTGGTGAGACCTTTCCTTTTTTTGTTTGACACAGGTTCAGATTGTTCTCTGCTAAAAGAAAATATTGCCACTCATTTTGATGGTAAACGTTTTAGTAATATAACCACTTTGAAGGGCATTGGTAGTGGCTCTTTCATTTGTACCTGTCAAATTTTGACAGTAATTGAAACTCAAGGACTTTTTGTAGAACTGTTATTTTTTTGTAGTACCAAATGATTTCATGTCAGCTCAAATTATCATAAGTAAAGATTTGATGGCACAAAAGATTGAAGTTCATATGAACTCAGACGGTTTATATTTTTCCCGTGAATTAAAAGTTCAAATTTGCAAACAAGAATCTATAAATTTCAGTAAAATTGAAACTGATTTAACCAGCATTAATAAGCAAAACTTACTAAAACTCTTGTCCAATTATCGAAATCATTTTGTTGTGGGTGTACCATCAGGACGAGTGAACACTGGTAATTTGGAAATTCGTTTGAAAGATTCAACTAAATTTGTACAGAGGAGACCTTATAGGTTAGCCCCCATAGAGCGTGAAATTGTCAGAAATAAAATTGCAGCATTACTCAAGGCTAATATTATAAGGCCTAGTTGTTCCCCATTTTCAAGTCCTATTATTTTGGTCAAAAAGAAAGATGGCTCTGATCGCCTCTGTGTAGATTATCGCGAACTTAATTCCAACACCGTACCCGATAAGTATCCCTTGCCACTTATCAGTGATCAAATTAATCGACTACACAAGTCGTACTATTTTTCGTCTCTTGATATGGCATCTGGCTTTCATCACATTCCTGTTCACTCTGACTCTATAGAGAGGACAGCCTTTGTTACTCCTGATGGACAATATGAATATTTGACCATGCCATATGGCCTCATAAA
The DNA here is from genome assembly GCA_964058915.1 of Tetropium fuscum. Classification (NCBI taxonomy): domain Eukaryota; kingdom Metazoa; phylum Arthropoda; class Insecta; order Coleoptera; family Cerambycidae; genus Tetropium; species Tetropium fuscum. The sequence continues at coordinate 22,986 of CAXKVY010001805.1, forward strand.
CGCGCCCCCTGTATATCAACGTGCGATAGACAAGGCCTTAGGTGATCTTCGTAATCAGTTCGCAATAGTTTACATTGACGATATTTTAATACCTTCATCTTCAGTTTCCGAAGGACTAGAACGTCTTGAAATTGTCATTAAAGCTCTAGTTAAAGCTGGTTTTTCGTTCAATGTGAAGAAGTGTAAATTCCTTAAATTGGAAGTGGAGTATCTTGGGTTTTCTATACGAGCTGGAGAATTGCGTCCCAACCCTCGTAAAATTTCAGCCCTTATAAATTCTCCGATTTTCAAAACACCGTCTCAGATCCGCCAATTTCTTGGCTTAGCATCTTATTTTCGTCAATTTATACCAAATTTTTCGAACACAGCTGCACCCCTATATCAGTTAACCCCTATATCAGTTCCCAAACACGATGAAGCACGAGATCAGCTCATTCGTTATTTAAATTCTGAACCCGTGCTAATGATCTTTAATCCTGATTTACCTATAGAATTGCACACCGACGCTAGCTCAGGGGCGTACGGTTCTATCTTGCTGCAGAAAAAAAGACAGCAAACTTCATCCTGTCGCATATTTTAATAAACGTACCACTGGTCCCGAGTTTCGGTACCATTCGTTCGAGCTCGAAACGTTGGCAGTCGTAAAATCCATAAGGCACTTTTTATCATTTTCTGTATCGGAAACATTTTACAATTTTCACAGACTGCGACTCTCTTAAATTATCCCGTACGAAGCGCGACTTGACCCCGCGCGCACACCGCTGGTTGTCCTATCTACAAGCTTTTAACTTTGGACATAATGCACCGTACAGGGAAACGTATGAAGCACGCAGATTTCTTTTTACGAAACCCTGCGACACCAGACAGTCCAAGCAATTAGGAAGGGCACGTGTCCGATGAGCCTAAATTGAAACATAATAACCCATGAATATTGTTTATGTTATTGACCTGCATACCGACTAGCTCACTGTATAGCACAGCAATAGGGCATAGGGCGCATAAACTACCCAGATATTGCTAAAACATATGGTATACCTACCTACGAAATAATGCTTTGCTTCCTAAAAAAGGACAACCGTTCACGTTATTTACGGGTTGTGCCGAGATCCATGATTCGGTCAGTAATAAATCATGTGCACACCAATTTAAAACATTTAGGATGAGAGACAATATTAAATAAAATTTATGAACTTTACTTGGTTTCCGAAAATGTCACGAACTGTTAGAAAATCTGTTGAAAATTGCCTGTTGTAAAACTTCTTAAAATAAATCTGGGAAAATACAAGTTCAAATACATGCAATGGCACATTATACACGTAACTCACATTATACATGTAGATATTTCTGGAAAATTGTCTGATAAGTGTGGTTGTTCTCTACAGTTACAGAAAATTTGTTATATTGACGCCGATGCTCTCGACAAAGGTCTCTCTTTGTCGAAAGTCCGTGAAATCGCCAGCAAAAAAAAAAAAAAAAAAAAAAAAAATATTGCAAAAGCATCCAAAAGTGATGCAGCTAGAAGAAATGTTGGAAAAGCTATATATTGGAAAGGCTGTTCTCAGTGGGTGACTTTGTTTTCAGTAAAACCAATGAAAGAATGATTTCTAAACTTGACCGTAAATTCAGAGGTCCTTTTAAAGTTGTTAGATAAAGATAAAGGAAAAGGTCGTATATACAAATTTGCACATGATCAGCTTATCAGTGTACCTGTGGGGCAAGGTGAAGTTGTGGTAAAGTCCCATGTGAATAAGATCCTGAAAACGAGCAGCAGAATGAGCCTGTGTCGGCGAATGATTAGAAATAGGTAAAACTATCCTTTCTTTTGTTGTTGTTTGTTTGTGTTTCTAGATCCTGCCCATGTTTGTCGATCCTGTCAAGTGACAGATGTGTTGTTGCCCATGTACGTCGATCCTGTCAAGTGACAGATGTGTTGTTGCCCATGTTTGTCGATCCTGTCAAGTGACAGATGTGTTGCTGCCCATGTTTGTCGATCCTGTCAAGTGACAGATGTGTTGCTGCCCATGTTTGTCGATCCTGTCAAGTGACAGATGTGTTGTTGCCCATGTTTGTCGATCCTGTCAAGTGACAGATGTGTTGCTGCCCATGTTTGTCGATCCTGTCAAGTGACAGATGTGTTGCTGCCCATGTATGTCGATCCCGGCGAGAGGTGATCCTCCCCGGAGAGGCCTGTAGAGCTGCCTGGAGGGTAAACAAGTAAATTTGGCGATTTAGCCAGAGATGGTGATCTGATTTATGTTATTGTCAGGATGAACGAGCGATATTGATAGAAACGTCATTTTTGTTTTCGTTTCAGGTGTTCACCCTTAGGATTAGTGCCCGAGGACGTGCACGATGTCAGAATGGCCGTGTCGGCGCCACCGAAAATAAGTTGTCCACGCCAATGGTACCTCGGCGTCAACCCTAACAGCTTTGCGGTCACAGCAGACTTTGTCTAGTTGTCATTATCATAACTCATACTAAGTTATGTTGTTAATATAAACATTCGTACTGCCTAACGAATGGACGTTTAGGATTAGGGAGATTTCCTTATATGGGCATGGGAACACGCTTAGGCGGGTGGAACGCAACGGCTAGCTCGGGAAGAGAGGCATTCAGAATTGACTGATTGAAAGTGAAAGTCGGAAATCGTACGGGCTAGCGGCGGCGGACCATCAGTTCCTTTGTTGTTATTTGAATAATTAATTAGTGGTGTTCTCTGTATTCTCAATTAATATAAATTCTTTATTGTGACTGTTGTTAATTAAACTCTGTGTTTCTTAACTTTGCAAATCCAGTGTCGTGCTGATAGCCAGTGGCGTATTATTAGAATGTCTAAGCGGTCTAACCCTAAGATAGCCCTTAAGCCTCCGACATATATATATATATATATATATATATATATATATATATATATATATATATATATATATATATATATATATATATATATATATATATATATATATATATATATATATATATATATATATATATATATATATATATATATATATATATATATATATATATATATATATATATATATATATATATATATATATATATAATATATATATCTACTATATCTACTGAACATATAATTAATTACAGAAGACAATGTGGGTGACCTTTACTCAAACCATCTATCAAGGATATTCGATGTTTAGAGTAAATATAGTACTTATAAATGTTGTTATAAAAATGTTGTTCTGTTATGTATGCGTGGTGGTTTATTTTATAGCAAAACAGAATTAGTTACAGTGTGTAGTTCAGGGGCGGCTTGAGGTAAAAATATTACCCGGGCGAGAGGACATTTTGGCGCCCCTCCCCTCTTGTAACCAACAAACCACTGTGGCTGTAATATGACAAAATATAATGACAAATAATACGTTTTTATATAAATTTATACGTAAATATACGCCCTTTCAAACGAAATAGAGTATATGATGATAGTGAGATAGTAATGCAATACAAAATTTTGGTAGTTTTGAATAATGAAATGTCCCAGAGAGTAGTTCATATAATTGTCTCTCTAGCGCTGTAGTAAAATTTTTGAGTTCCCAATAAATAAATAAAAAATTGAAAACTGATTTTCAAAATGTTGTTACAATAAATAATAAAAATACCATACAAAATCTCTAACTTCAGTTTGGAAAATGTTCTCTCTGCTGCTGCAACACTAACTGGAAGTGTGAGAGCAATTCGTAGAGCTATAAATATATTGGGAAAGTGGTCACTCAGGTTGTTAGTTGTGATGTAAGATAACATTTCCCATGGTCCACACCCATGCGTACTGAGCTGAGGGCGCTGAGGCAATAAAGAAAGGAGCACCAACAATTATTGATAAAGTTGGAATCCTTCGATGTCACAGTGGTTTCCGTCTGTTAGTGCCAACTGTAAATCGGCGCAGTTATTCAGCAATGTATATTTGTCTTCATATTTGATGTCATGAATCCAAAAATTCAATTGTGACTGATACGTTGGGAAAACGCTCTTCTAATGAATTGAAGGCACAATATAACACGTAAAAATAAAAGTTAGTTCTTAAAGCCATTTTTGGATCCACAATTGGTTCATCTTCTGACTCATAGTCAAACTGACGTTTAATCTTTCTTCTTCTTCTAAGGATTTCGATTGGAAAAGTTGGTGCAACTTTAAGATCCTCTGCAATTTCTCTCGCATTACCCAATATTTCTTCAAGACCTTTCTCAGTTCGCACTTCCTTAAAATAACTTTTCATTTTCTCAATCATTTCAATTGCTGTTGAGATATTTGTCATTTATTTTTTCAGTTGCTGACTGATAACATTGATCCTGAAGAGAATTTCGTGTCAAATAATTAGACAACATATAAACTTGAAGTTTTTTATTTTACAAGCCATTCCAAGAGCCTCAGTTCTAGAATCTTCTGATATCTCAAATAATTCATCGTAGATTTCCCCAGCCTGATAACGAAAAGGGGTGACGGCATCAATACGGATTTCCCATCTGGTATCACTTAAGGGCTTCAAAGACAACGATGTAACATATTTTGTAAGACTGACCATCTATATTAGAATTATTTGCCCAGAATTATTTGAATTGATGATTATTGAATTTGAGATGAATTATTTTATTTTATCTGCCGATTTGGCGCCCCTCCTAGAGCGACGCCCCGGGCAGTCGCCCAGGTTGCCCGGGCCTTAAGCCGACCCTGGTGTGGTTTCCCCACAAATAAAAGCTACCTCAGTCGAGAATTAACTTTTGCATAACAGATATTAATCAGTTGTTGTTTAGTAAAGTTGTAAGTACGCATTTAATATTATTTCTTTTAATTAAAACTTTAGCTTTTAAGAATACTATTTATTGTATTAGGAAGTAAAATTAAAAATAAAATGGGACAATTGAAATGTTTAGCTATATAGTCCATGGATAGTAGCTTTTGTTCGTTATTATAGTAACATAACTTCTGTTATTTTGTGTAATTCATCTCAAAATAACGTCGTTTTAATAAGGAACGCATTACATATTACTCGGGTAGTTAGGCAGGTTATTAAGTAATTGTAACCAATATATATATAAATATATATATATATATATATATATATATATATATATATATATATATATATATATATATATATATATATATATATATATATATATATATATATATATATATATATATATATGTATATATATATACATATATATTAACGTTAACTTTTTGTGGAAACTGACTACGAGTTTCCATTTTCCAGTGTGGATTTTCAGGAGACCAATATCTACAGTTTTGCCGGTTAACTGTGCCGTCGAGATAAAAGGTAGCCTCATCAGAAAAAACAATATTGCGTAAAAATCCGTCGTCATCAATCAGGCGTTGCAACATGGTTTGGCAAAACTGTAACCTACGGTCAGGATCATCTTCGTTTAACTCTTGGACCAAAACCACTTTATACGGATGCCATTTGTTCAATTTCAAATATTTCAAGACGGAGCTTTGAACTATTCCGTTGTTTGCCGCCACTTGGCGGGTGGGTAAATGGGGATTTTCTTGAAGCTCTAGTAGAACATTCAATTTAACATCTTGTTGCACTGGTGGACGACCCGTTCTAGGGCGATCTCTCGTATGACCCACTTCTAAAAACTTTTGTTCTATTTTGCTAACGGTGGACTGTGTAATTGGTTCTCTGTTTGGATATTTGTTGTTAAATAAACGGCAAACTTCTACTTGTGTGCGAGCTCTGTCCCCGTAACCGATCATCATCAAAATTTCGATTCTTTCCCTTTCACTCAAACGACGGACCATTTTTAAATAAAATGAATTATGATGGAATAATGATTAATCAACTTACTTAATGATATTATTCAACTGATTAAAACACAAACTTGCGAGGAAAAACTTCAAAATTGTGACAACTGTCAAAACTGTTGTTTTTCCTGCGCTTTCTTGATAAATGATTAGCATTTGGTCATCGCTTGTATAATTCATTCTTAAAACTTTGCAACCGAATATCTCGAACACTTTAATGTTAAAGGTAATATGTTTTTGACATATTCGCACTCAGAAAAATGTGCTCTATCGAAATCCGTGACAAAAAATATGGGTTGTCATTTAAAAAAATTGTCGATGACGTCATAGCTCAGAAACAAACAAAACAAAAAAAAAATCGATGGCTGAAAAAAGTGACATTTTATAAAATAAAGTTGACGTGTCCGAGGATTTCCTGTGAAAATCCTTCAATAACGATTAATTGAATTTATTCCAAACTTTACGAGCTCAGTGTATATATATATATATATATATATATATATATATATATATATATATATATATATATATATATATATATATATATATATATATATATATATATATATATATATTGAGATTAGCAATTTATGATATTTTAATAATGCCCTATCTTAAAATATCACAAATTAAATAAAATAAAATGCTCTATACGTTATTTTTATAGACTTGTATAAAATGAGACAATGTAACGTAATAGTATAGCGAAAAAACGTCTGATAAACTTACAGGATGCTGTAACCACTGGGGTTTCTCTCAGATTGGACGATGCTAAAATGAAATGGAAGAATTGGAGCGACTTGTGTTGGCAAATATATGTATACATACATATATATATATATATATATATACATATGATAGTCCTGAGTTCGTCGCGTATGCTTTAAAGTTAGAAGGGGAAATCTTAATATTGATACATTTGGAGTTATCTTACCTCATTTGCTCTCATGATGTCGATGTTAATCATGTATGGCTAAAACCTCACATCATCACTAAGATTCAAAAACTAACTTTGTCGGATAATACTGAATTTCGTTGGTCAAGAGATTAATTTAAATAACTTCAAACCAAGAACCAAGATATATAGGTATTTAACGTTTAACAGAATGAATTAAGACAATAAAACATTTACACCAAACAAGCTATGAATTTGGATACTAAACCAGATGCGCCGCGCAAATAACAAAGCCTATCCATATGAGAAACTAGGGTTAAGTAGACCTGACTAATAGAACAAATTTGACTGACTTTCCGCTTACTAAACTATTTGACTTTAAACCCGAATTTACTGTATGAAAACCTGCCGGAAACTGAATAATTTTGGCTAAGATTGTTGCTCCAGCCATCGTTGGGCGGGACCAAAGCTTTTCATTCATCCCCTTTAAGTATTACCAGTAATACCCTAATACCCTTGCCGGGGGGTAAAACATCAACCAATCCTAGGTGACCTAGTTTACCCTTACATAATCTCTGGAAAATATTCGCGTACGCTTACGAGATCTAGTTGCAAAATAGGAACTAAACATTTTACATGACATGGATAATTAATAATAAAATACTTGTGGTATTTGGGCGGGGGGGGGGGGGGGGGTCGTTATACAGACATGAAGAGAAAAACCCCACCGGAAAAACTCTTCTTATCATTCATTGTTTTCGGCGTGTCTTTAATGACCAGACAGTGGCATCTAGTCATTGAAGACCGGACGTCTTCGGTGACGCGAGGCCCCCTTGGAGGCAGTGGATTAGTACTTCAGCTCTTCAGGTGATCGGCAAAGGACAGAGGAGACTGTCGTGTGGTAGCCAGCATGAATGTACTTTTTGGGAATCGAAGCTGCCATCTCTGGGTTGGGATTAAAGTGCTTTACCGCCGAGCCAACTTTGTCTATTATAAGAAATTCAGCCCAACTGAATTTGTTAGTGTATTCTTTTTGTTTTTATCTCTCTAATAATAATCCCAAATGAGTTATTTTGTAAAACACTTGTTTGTTCATTTAGTACATATACCATTGGCCTTGTCGTACAGCCTAAATGATACAGCGTCTGCAAAATAAGACCCACATACTGGTATTACTTATTTTCTATGTAACAGTGATAAATATTTGTTTCAAACATCTACGGCTTGAACTAAGAAAGAAACGTGATATTCGTGAAATTACATTTCTTTAAAGAAATTGATGAAAACCAAAGAGAAAATATCCAATCCAATCCGACCCAATAAAGGAACCTTGCTGGGTACTAAGCTTATTATTATGTTGTATTGTTCTATATTTACTTTTTAGAGGCAACTATGGAGAAATCGATAATAGCGGAATGGTATTCCGGCCAATGTGCTTTGATAACTGGTGCTACAGGTTTCATGGGTAAAATTTTGGTGGAAAAAATTCTTAGGAGCTGTCCAAAAGTAGAAGTATTATATATTCTAATCAGGCCTAAAAGGGGGAAAGCGGCAAACCAGAGGTTAGAAGAATATCTAAACTGTGCGGTGAGTAGATAACAATTTCATATTCTTCAGGATAGGATTGCCTATTTACTTATTTTAAACTCATTTTACAATATTATGTAAAATAATTGAATAACAAACACAATTTAAGCCCCAAACTATATATTTAGTATGTAAGTATATATAGCTTTGCTATCAGCTTTTTCTAAATTTTTTGAAAAGGCCTATTGCATTAGATTGTATAAGTTTTTAACAATTGAAAAATTATTGTCAAGTACTCAGTTTGGCTTTCATGAAGGACTAAGCACTCAAGATGCTGTATTAGCTTTATATAAATTTGCCCTAAATAGTTTTGAAAATAATAATAAAACTGCCACCACATTATTTGATTTCAGTCGTGCCTTTAACACGGTTAATCATGAATTACTAGCGGATAAAGTTTTTAAATATGGCTTTGGAGGATTTGCGGTAGAATCTATAAGATATTTCCAAAGAATGCGTCTCAAGAAGTTCACCTAAAATGCAATTATAATGTGTACAAATCAAGCTACTATCAGTACTCGTGTTCCTCAAGAGAGTGTCTTGGGACCACCAGTCTTGGGACCACTAATCTTGGGGTTATAAATATCAAAAATAATATTTTTGATATTTATAAACGATATTGTCAGTGTCGGAGACTTGTTATTTATATTATATTTAAAATCAGATCAAAGATGTAAATGTCAAAAGTTAGGTGTGACAGACATGAAAATTAAATCAATCAACTAAAACGTTTTCAGTGTTATTTAGCTAAGTTCGAACCGTTGTGGCTGGGGTAAGCGGGTAGCTTTCTGCTGGACGCGACATATTTAATGGCGACCGTGATAGGACACTGCAGGCGGCAACAAGTCAGTAAAACGTTTTAGATTATCTTAGACAGTACTCTGATAGAATCAGGAAGTTGGTTGGAAGTATTATGACTGATTCAATGGAAGCCAAGAAAAAACATAGAAAAGTGCTTCGGTCTTTTGTCACTAAAGCATTCAACGAATTAGACAATATGTTAATAAAAAGTCTTATCGTGCGGGAGGACATCGAGGTTGCCTGGGAATGCGTAAAGCCTAAGTTTGACGAACTCAGTACGATAAACTCGGAAGTATATAGTTTGTTGTTGGAGGCACAAGCGACTGAAGAACAACTATTGTTAGACCTTGAGCAAGGGGAGAGCTATATGAAGAGGTTCACCACACTTAAATTAAAAGTTGACAAGCTGTTGGAAGTTGTAGAGGATGCTGGGTCTGTGCCAGGGTCAGTACGAACTTCTAGTAGTCAAGTAGTTTATGTTGATGACGTACGAGGTAAGAGGAAATTTAAGTTGCCTGCTATTCAATTTAAGCAGTATGATGGTAATATTGGAGACTGGTTACCGTTCTGGTCTCAGTTCAGGAAAATTCATGCTGATACTCAGTTGGATAATTGCGATAAGATAGACTATTTGGTACAGGCTACGGTTGCTGGAAGTCGTGCGCGTCAAATTGTAGATAGTTTTCCTGTGCTTGATGATAATTATGAAAAGATTATTGACTGTTTGACCGCGAGATTCGGGCGTGAGGACCTACAGATTGAGGTATACGTGCTCGGATTACTAAAATTGGTTTTAAATGACGTATCAAAGGAAAAGCAGCAGGATTTGTCGAAATTGTACGATCTGATTGAGACTCAGTTAAGGGCGCTCGACACGTTAGGGATCACATCAGACAAGTACGCAGCGCTTTTGTTTCCATTAATTGAATCTTGTTTGCCACAAGAACTTTTACGAATATGGCAAAGATCGACTTTCAATTCCAGTGGTCCAGGTATAAGTAATAGAGAGAGTAGTGGTAACAATCAACCCGTAGCATTATGTGGCGACGCTCCATTAGAGATTAGGTTGCAGAATCTTTTAAGTTATGGACAGGGTCACTACCCACAGCAGCTGGGTTAGTTAATTGCAATATTGCTAAGTGTTTATTTTGTGAAGGTGCCCATAGCAATGAGACTTGCTTTAAAGCGCAAGAACTTCCACCTGACCATAAAAAGGATATGTTAACAAAGAAGAGAGCTTGTTTTCGATGTCTGAAGATAGGACATCAGTCTAAGAAATGCAGAGCACGGTTGAAGTGTATCGTATGTGTTCTAGATCAAGCTGAATTTGAGCTGAGAGGGTGGGAGTATACGGACCCTAGGCGAGGAGATATTTTTGTGCCTTGACTTGGTTTGAAGTGGAATCCCAGAGATTCAGTTAGAGACATATCCGATTTAGGGAACAAAGTAATAATTAGACTGATTCTATCTACAGCACAGCGCATATTCGACCCTATAGGGTTCACTTGTCCAGCCACTCTAACTCCAAAACTGTTATTGCAACAAACATGGGAACAACAGCTAAGTTGGGACAGACCAGTGGATTCTGATAAGGAACGTGTTTTTCGCTCTTGGGTTAGCGAACTACACTATTTGTTTAATATAGAAATCCCTAGATGGATTGGTTACGATTTTGATGATGGTGGTTTAGAAAAATGGAGTCTCCACACATTTTGCGATGCCAGTGCAACTGTTTTATGGAGTGACTGCTCAACTGTTATCTCGTGGATACATCGGAAAGATGATTGGTCCCCCTTTGTAGGAAATCGGGTGTCAGAGATACGTTCCTTGACTACAAGTGAGTAATGGAGACATGTACCTGGAAGTTGGAATCCGGCTAACCCCCCATCACGTAGGTTGTCTGCTAAGCATCTATTTGAGTCCAAATGGTGGGAGTGGCCCAATTGGTTGCGTCAGCCTCTGGAGCGATTGGCTCAGCAGCATTTTGAGTGTGACGAAGAGGAGATTGGAAAATATAGGAAGAATACGCTAGTCATAGTGCGGGAGTGCCCAATGCTAGTAACTCTGGCATTGAAAGCAGAGCATCCGTGTGTCAAATTACTCATAGTGGACGTGTAGTGAAACTACCATTGAGGGTTTGTAGTACTTAATTAGTAATAGTTAAATTTAGTAGTCTCATTATGAGGAATTGTTATTATTTAGTTTAAAATCCCTCAGGTGGGAGTATGTCGGAGACTTGTTATTTATATTATATTTAAAATCAGATCAAAGATGTAAATGTCAAAAGTTAGGTGTGACAGACACGAAAATTAAATCAATCAACTAAAACGTTTTCAGTGTTATTTAGCTAAGTTCGAACCGTTGTGGCTGGGGTAAGCGGGTAGCTTTCTGCTGGACGCGACAGTCAGTAATTAACTTAATTACAACTCATTCATGTCTATATTTTCAGATGATACATAAACTTCGGTATCATCAAAACACTTGGACGTACTGAGCCTTAGTGCAATGAAGTCTATATTGAATATTCCGAATTACTGTTCTGATAATGGTCTTGTACCTACTTAATAGTTTAAAGCAAATTTTATTTTCTCTAAAAAACAGCAACGAAAGTCTATTAGTTAGAATTGATGGAAAAACTATAAATCAAAGCCACTCTATTAAATTTTTAGGTACTTATATATATATATATATATATATATATATATATATATATATATATATATATATATATATATATATATATATATATATATATATATATATATATATATATATATATATATAGATTGCATTACATAGATTATTTTAGATTGCATTACATTTATCAATTTTTTTTTTAGTTTAGAAATTAATTCTAAAAATGTATTATTTTCGAAATGCTCAATCAAGAGTAAATTATTGCGTTATTTGCTAGGGGAATGGCAATAAAAGTGTTTTTTCTGCAAAAGAAAATTATTAGAACACTAACATTAGTAGAGTCACAGAAGAGAGTATAAGCTCTCTCTTGTGTGGTGCTTATTTCCAGAACGATCTTAACTATTATTTTACTTATATATTTTTAATTGTATTATGTTAAATGCAATCCAGATACATTTACTAACAACAGAGCAAATTTTAATTGTCACTCCTTAAGATATATGTTTAATATTTATTTATTAATCGTTAGATATGATTGAATTATCTGTAATTTTAGGTGTAGAGTGTAATGTTAAGTACATATGTTTTCTGCTGCTAATAAGTAAGTCACATATTGACTACCATCTCTAGTAATTCTATTAAATTTATCCATGTTTTGAATTCGTCCTATATTTTCTCACACTTTTTAGTTTAACGAATAATTTAACAATTTGCTACAATTAAGATATTATTTTTTCCTTGTGTAAGGTATTTGATACAATTCGAGACTTACCAAACAGCAGGGAAATTTTCGAAAGAATTCATTGCATAAGTGGTGACATCACATTGAAAAACTGCAACCTGTCAGATGAAGACGAGCGGCTCCTCGCGGACACCGTTACGGTATGCTTCCACATGGCCGCAAATGTTCGTTTTAACCAACCCCTGAAAGAGTCAGCTAACATGAATATTGGGGGTACATTAAATGTTTTAGAGATGGCATGCACATTTAAAGCATTAAAAGTATTTGTTTACGTCTCGACCATATTCTGTCACGATCAGGAAGCCATTGTGGAAGAGAAGTTGTATAAAGCTCCTCAGAATCCAAGGTATATTATATAATAATGGTGCGGTAAAATTAAACTTGACCTTGAAACAATTTGTTCAAGCAAGAAATTTGATACACTTGTCATCTTAATAAATATACTAAGTGCTATGTCGAAAAATGATGGTTTATTTACAGATTTTTTTATATTAAGTTTAATTAAGCTTAATTAAGTTTAAGTAAGCAACTTTACCGTTGCAGTTATGGTTGCAAAATTGTTTTACTAAAAAGAATAGGTAATAATAAAATGCACAATTTTTGAAAGAATATTTTTTTTTCTAAATCAAACGGGTTTTGAATAACTATGAGCTGCAAAATATTATTGAATTTTATTATATATTGAAAATTATGTAAATCCTTTTCATTACCACGCACAAAAACTTATTTCTTTATATCACTGGTTGGTACACGAACTAACAAATGCTGCTGGGCTTTGGTGGTGTCATCTAGCGGACGTCGCCGTACTGCTTCTGGAATGCCGCTATTTTCGCTGAAACTCTACTATTTGATATATTCACCCTCAAACCTTTAAATTATTACTTCTGCAATTATTTTCTTCTATCACTTGAATTTTCTGAGAAAATCATTTCCTTTTCTTTTCATATCAATCACAAATCTCTTCTGCGGCTGGGACGCTACCAAGCCTACACTCCTTGCTTATTAATTACGACGAAAATACTTATTTTAGAATTATTTCTGCTTGTATATCTTTTACACAGGTGTTCTTGCTTATTTACCACACATTTAATATTAGTACTTTATATTTACTATTAATTTATAACAAATTTTATGAAACTTCGGAGCGTGGCTGTTCGGAGCATGGCTGACCTCATCAAACGCCTTAACTGGACTCTTTTTAATTGTGGTTTGTTACTACGGATATGCCGAATTGAATAACATTTACACTTCCTGGTTACCTTATTTATTTCTTGTTATGATGTTATAATCTGGCCAATCAGATTGATTCATAATATTTAATTTACTTAATTTAAAACTAAAACTCTTACAATTTGATTTTCACTTTATATAATTTCAATTTGTAAAAACACTACAATACAATCAGATTCACTTTCGGTTGCGTAACTTTAATTTATGTATGAGATGACTAGAAACTCTCGAACCCCATTTTTACAATGATGCTTTCTCATTAATCTTTAATCTAGACATAGTTTATTATTGATCGATACTCTATATTTATTATTGTGACTTGTCTATTTTAACTATGCTTGAAATAGATTTTTGTGCCGATTAATAATTTAGTTATAAAGATATTACGTTTTGACCAATCAGGCGCGTAGCTGGTGGACGTTCCGCTATAGTCTGTACATTGGTCAGTGATGCATGTGTGATTGCGCTTATACTATAGTCTGTGCGATAGTTATTGATTACTGAATTTAATTTAATTTTGATTTGATATATTTATTAAATTTGATTACTGAAAGTTCTGTATTATCGTTTATCTTAATATATATATATATATATATATATATATATATATATATATATATATATATATATATATATATATATATATATATATATATATATATATATATATATATATATATATATATATATATATATATATAAATCAACCGCCATATTTGAACATGGTTCCATTTTAGGGGGCTTTTAGTATATTCAATAAGATGGTGATTTCAACATCTCCATCAAATTTCCTGCTTGTCCTAATTTTTTCTATTTTCGTCTACTTTTAGGCTTATTTTTATTGCACTATTAATTCCAATTCGTGCAGTTTATATATATTAGTTTTTTTTCAAAGTACCTATATACATTTTATATTCTTCTACCACGTGGCGGATATTGAATTTCGCACTCATTTAGAGTGATCCACTTGAAATGAACTGAGTGTATATTATGTGCGATAAACTGACATTAAAAAAAACTAATACTGACTTTCCATTTTAGGAAAATACTAGATTTAGTAAACTGGGTGGACAACTCTATGTTGGAGATAATGACGCCTAGATTACTGAGAAATTATCCGAATTCTTATGTGTACACCAAATGCCTAACAGAAGAATTGGTATCCGAGTACACAGTGACAAGCTTCCTATATCCGTCACAAGACCCTCGATAGGTAAATATTGATATGCTGATATTTTTCTTTATAGTCCTGTTGCTAAAGCGTTCAATAAGAAAATTTCTGCCAATACCTTTTTTAATCGCTTTTGAATATGATTCGATTGCTCGGAAAAACTTTTTTTCTAACCATTTTTTTTCAATGAATTTTGAAAACTATATTTTATCGTATTTTTATTTTTACGCATTTTTTAACTTTGGCACTAAATATCGTAGGGAGACAATTTTTTCGGTTTTTTAATACTTAATCCTTACGTAAAATCATCCGCTGAACAACTTTTGTTCGAAACTTTCTTCCAGTCAAGTTCCGCCCAATGCCCAAATCAAAACCTCTGACACCCCTATTTATATAATATATTATAAATTATTATATTATATAATATACTAATTATAATTATCTGTTTTTGCAATCCGACTACTTCGAAATAAGTTCAGTGAAAGTATAAGAAATAAATTAATAATTTTTTACAATTTGTTTAATAACAATTGAACCATGCGCTTATGATGGATAAAATAACTTTTTCGAATAATGGCGAATATATATATATATATATATTTATATATATATATATATATATATATATATATATATATATATATATATATATATATATATATATATATATATATATATATATATATATATATATATATATATATATATATATATATATATATATATATATATATATATATATATATATATATATATATATATATATATATATATATATATATATATATATATATATATATATATATATATATATTGTAACGTTAATTTTGATTTGGTAAATCTAATTTTATTAATTTATTAGTATTAAAAATTTTAACGACCTTTTTATACTAATTATGCTACGGCTATGCTCATTTTATCAAATTACCTGTTTACTTTTCTCAAGGGTCGGTTCTAGAAGGAAGCTGCTGTAAAAACCATTCAATACACAACAACAAAAATATATATCAATTTAACAAATTTATTGATTCAACAATAAAAAAATACTGTGCAGTTTATATCCGAATATGAAGAATTTTAAATAATAGATATATTAAGCAAGAGAAAATGATAATTACTATACACTTATAACATTCACTAAATACTACTTAACCTATATTTAAAAATTTGACGTTTGTGACATTATTATAAAATTTAGAAGTCAAGTCCGAAATGTTTCACTAAAAGTTTATATATAAGAGCTCTAATATTAGTAATTGATCAAGTAAATTTAAAACTGTTCAAAATTTTGGTTGTTATTCTTTGGTCATGACCTAACTTCAATATGTGATAAGGTACCTTACTTTCTTTAATACTTCTTATATACGTATGTATTCAGGTTCATCCTTTTTCTAGGGCCCTTCTAATTTTGCTTATATACTTCCCTATTGAATCCTTCTTTTATTGCCGTTTCGCGCAATTGACAGAAATTTCCTAATTCACTATTTTTGCATAGTGTAACTAATGGCCTACTATTATGTATCTAATTTTCAGTAACTGCAGTGTATAAAGATCCCATACCGGGGTGGGTAGACAATCTTAACGGACCCACTGGAATCATCGTAGGAGCAGGAAAGGGTGTGATTAGGAGTATGTATTGTCATGCTGAATTTATGGCCCAAGTAATTCCTGTGGATGTATGTATTAATGGTTTGATAATTGCTGCATGGAAAGTTGGTTCTGCGCCCAGAAAGAACGATTCAGAAGTGTTCAACATTATTTCAAATAAGGTAGAATTTTTACGAATTATATTAAAAAAAGTAAAAAAAATCCGCGGCAAGGGAAACATTTTTTCTTCACACTTTTTTAGTAATTTTTGAACGGAGGGATACGGTTTTCGAAAAATGTTGTTTGATACTTGACTGTGAAATTCTTTTGCTTTCTCGAATGATATTTTGGTCGCTTTCACTCCCAAAGAAGCTTTGCAATCTAACATGAAAAATATCTATTTCTACTCACAATGTCAGTTTCAAATACGTTTTAGTAAAAAGTACATTATAGAGGGTATTATCATTTTCTATTGTTGAAAATTTGATTCCATAAATAGGTGCCATAGTTCCACATTTCTAAAATATCTTAAATTTACTGTCGCTTCCCGTCAGTTGACCTTCGATATCATTACATTTGTATACGTCTTGCTGTACGAAATAAAGTTTGTTCCTGTCTGAATATACTTATTTTTGGCAGTTCTTCTGTGCATACACTTAATTCGTGTATTATTAAGTATATCCTATACCTATCTCTTACCGTTCTTGAGTTATTAATTATTTTTCCATTTTTTTATCAAAACTGGGTAAACAGA
This sequence comes from Tetropium fuscum, assembly GCA_964058915.1. Lineage (NCBI taxonomy): Eukaryota > Metazoa > Arthropoda > Insecta > Coleoptera > Cerambycidae > Tetropium > Tetropium fuscum. Next base: position 40,180 of record CAXKVY010001805.1, read on the forward strand.
AAATTAAGTATCACAATTTTATATTAATGTTATTTAAATATCACATGTTATTTAAATATCAGTTATGTCATTTAAATATCACAATTTTATATTATATCAATATTATTTATACAAAGAGTGGTAATTTTCGTTTTATGAAAGAAATCCACCATACCTTTCACATGGTGTCTAATAAAAAATATGTTTCTATTGCCAACTTTGAAAAATAACCATGTCACTTTTTTAAATGGTACACCCCATACGTTATTAAAGAAATCGAGAGAATATCAAAATCCCCATCTATCCTTTAAGGTGTTCCTATATCTATTTTCAGCGGTTTCTTAATTATAATCGTCTGTACTGGAAAGTGCCGATATCATTCGTCAATAACTTTAAAAATAATAGTAACAGTATGCCATGAGTCCGTAACGGGTTGACAAAATTTGTAGGTATTTTGTGGTATAAAATTAAGTATTAACGAGCTATTGATAATAATTGAGAAGATGATTATTTTGAGAATCAAACTAAAATATATTAAAAATTATATTAAAATGGGTACTCAAATACTACATAACTTATAATTTTTGTTTAAAATGTCCTTTATTCACATAAGCATTCATGGATCTACGTCATCATGTAATTAGTGGTAGCTTTTTAAATTTTTGTTGGATCCAATTCGTGAAAAAAGTCCCGTCTCATTCTATCCTCCAGATCCTCCCTTGTATTAACGGGTGTTGTGTCTACAATTTCATTCATTTTGCCTCATGGATATAAATTCTGGGAAGCTTCTTTTGGGTTCAATGACGCACAGTCATGTATTCTGGATTGTCCTTTTTTACATGATGGAAATTTAACGTCATTGTCTCCCTTAAAATTCTTCTGTAGTCGAACATAACTGAACGACATTTTGCAATGCCTGAGACATTATGTTTTTTGATTTTATTTGGATACGCTTCCTTGTAATCGAGAACTTTAATAGTTTTGAAGTTATCAGGTATCTATTAACTTTAATTGTTTATGGTTAACCAGGGTGAATGCATCTATTTGCCTCTCACTCTACAAAATCCCAACCTTACGTTCACAGTTCTCAACACAAACAAGTAACTTCGCTAGTTGCATCTGTGTTCTTGTTTATTCAAATCCATTATATATTATAGTCAAGTCAAGGTATATGAGCGGGAGCAGGGACCTAAGCGAATCCCTCATAAAATTGTTCAGGGTGCTTAGAGGGTCCACTTTTGGTTTTTTTTCCCTTGCGTGTCGAAAACGGTGAGTGCGGAAAAATTTTCTTATACGAAATGAAACTCTTGAAATTCCCCACAACCTTTGTTCTATGTCCTTTAGGCTGACGTCAGGCTTAATAAGGACGTCGATTGGAAGCGGTATGTTTGAGGGAGGTGTGTCTTGCATAATGGTATGGTGCCCCATACCATTATTACCATTTGAGGAAGCAAATCTGCTCAGCCTCTTCAACCTCGCCGTGAGGGGAGGAGATGTTGTAAAAAACACTGCTTCCTTGATGATTTCTGATTTCAAATAAAATTTCGAGAAGCCCACCTTGCTTGCTGCTGCTGCATGTCTTGGGTGGACTGTGGCATTGTTTTGATTTTCCCTCGGCCGAGTTTCAGCAGTGGGTGAACTTGGGTGGGAGGAGTGGAATCTATCAAAAGCGAAGTTCACATCCTCACTATCGACAGCGGATACAGACATGGAGAGTCTGTATCCCATTCTCCTGAAGCTTTGTCTGTAGTAAGGAGATGAACTGACTTTTATTGGTAGGATTGGACAAAAATGGTTCTTGTGACTCGATACTGTTGGTTGAGTTTGCGTACCCATCAAAAACCACAGTGCGTCTCGTTCCAGGATAGTGGTGGTTGGTGTATGTTACCTATCCATCACGAATGGTGTCAACGGAGGCATCTTTTTGCCATATTAATAATTCGTAAAAGTATATTGAATGAAGGTTTTAGAGAATTCCAAGAGCTTTCATATATCGTAGGTATCAGAAATTTTTCTCCCTACGATGCCGACGCACCGTTTTCGACATATAAGCGAAAATCCCAAAAGTGGACCCTTTTTGTGCCTACCACCCTTCGGCTCAAGACGTCAGGGTTTTAGTATTTTCACTCCCTAAGCACCCCGAAAAAGTTTCTGAGGGATTCGCTTAGGATCCTGTTCACGTACTCTATACCTCTTTTATTGACTGGAGTAAAAGCTGTTTATTATTTATATTTTAGATTCGTTCGTGCGGCCCTGGCATTATTGCTGTTCACGTGCATGCCTCGTGTATTAGTTGTGCTGGTGACTTTGGCTTTGAATACACTTTAGATTGAGTATGTAGATCAAAAATATGAATATGTCACTTACGGACTTTTTGCATGGATCCTTTCAATTACTTTCCTTATACAATTTATAATAATATCAAATTCTCTTTTCTTTTTAGGAACAACTGATCTCTTGGGGAAAGTCCTTAAGAATCGGCAGAAAAATAGTTTTGAAATATCCTTTCAGCGTGATGCTATGGTATCCAGGCGGAAGCCCGAAATCGAGTTATTTGCTCCATAATATCTCGGTAATTTTATTTCATATAATTCCTGCATATTTTGTAGACTTCCTGGCGATATTAACACGGAATAAACCATTGTGAGTAATAATTTTATAAATACATACAAAATCAATAATTCAATCAAGTAATGAGTGGCAATTATCATAATTAGTTGTTATAATCCATTTTTAGCTATATATTCATTATATAAGATGTTAATATACACTCAGAGGTACAAAATTCGATCTATTTAAAAATTTACCAAAAATTCAATCGAAAATATAATTTTGTTAACTATAGGTTTGCTCGCGAGGAATGCAGATGTGATACTAAATTTTATCTTAATTTTAAATTTTGGCCATATTCCCTGTGCTGCTGCAGGGTGAGGAGGCGGTCAACGATGGTGGGGGCACAGTGATAAATGCTTCAAATACTTTAATCATAATGTATTATGTAATATTATTGTTGAAACATGGTAGCTCGCAAATGTTGTATTACTATTTGTAAAAATACGTAAAAAATAACCAGATCAATTCTATTGTCTCCCAAAATATCAGCATAAGTTGATTCAACTAGAAAATAATTCCTATTGTTGTTAATTAAATGATTTCCCTTAGGATTGTTACGTTGTTACGAGATGTAGTATTCAAAGAGCCTTTAGTCGCCTCAATGCATTCCTCAGAAGTCCTTAGGAACTGCTCCGATATTGATGTTTTCTTATATTATATAAAATTGGAAACCTTTTGGAGCGGTAAAGAAATTATTTATATTGTTGAAAAAATATCTATATTTATATTAAAAAAATAATTTTGTAAATTCAGTAAATTCAGTATTCAGTATATTCAGGTTTGACCTTTAAAGATAGAGAAATGACCATAAAAGGTACCGTTAAATTGAGCATGAGCAGTAATATTAAAATTAATAACACCTACTGAGGTTGATGTAGTAGAAATTAATTTTTTCAACGTTTATGCTTTTTGAGAAAAACCAATGACGAATTTCGCCAATATTTTGTGTACGAGCTGGCCCCCTATACCTTTTCCCTCTTTGATAACGCTGGAATGAGGAAACTACCACATCAACACTATATAATATTTTTGTACAATGTGAAACGGATGTTAATGATGTTACTTATTTTTTCTACATTATTGATGGTGGTATGTTACTTCATAGATTAAAATGGGAAAAAATAAAAAGTTTTCCAATATTTGTCAACAGTACATTAGATATTTACGAAATAACTATGGCACTAATGTTAAAATTATATTTGATGGATGTTATAATGATGGAATTAAAGCATCAAAGAGAAATTTTAGATATATAGGTAATACATAAATTGATTATTTACTTGAATAAGACTTGCCTTTAAATACAACTAAAGAGAAATTATTAGGTAACAGCAAAAATAAAAATAGGTGTATTAGTCTTCTCTGCAAAAAATTGGCCAAAAATAATATTGAGTGGATTCAAGCAGAAAGTGATGCTGATCTTGATGTTAATTGTGCAATCAGCTGTAGATTTTTCCATTCTTCATGTAGTTGTTCTAGCAGAGAACATCGATGTCTTAGTATTATTGATGGATGATAGGAAATATTTTTTTAAACACAAAAACAATGTGAACAAACACTTTTTAACGAGTTAATTCAACAAAAACAATGTTAATAAAATATGTAGATATTAAAAAAGAGCATATTTTCTTTTTTCATGTGTAAAAATAATTTTATTAAATTTTTTAATGATGATCAGTTACGTGCATCAGCTGAAACTTATGGTTGAAGAGCAAAGTGAAGAACTGCTTTTCAATGAATGTACTAATTGTGTATTTTCACAATGTATTTGTTAAATATGCCAAAAACTTGATTGAACGACGATATAAACGTTTCATAGCAGTAGCTTCAAAAGATAAAAGGTGTACAACTTTATTCGTTACTTCTAATATCTCCTGAAGAATGGGGCTGGCAAAAAGATAATTATTTAAAACCAATCAAAATGACGCAACCAACATCACCTAACAACGTTTTAAAAATCATATTTTACTATTGCAAAACAGTATGCGGTTCTGCGTATGGCTGCAGAAAAGTGGTGTTCTGTGCTCACATGCCTGCATCGTTTGCAGTGGAAGTGAATGCGATTACCATCCGTGACTTGAAGAAGATGAAGTGTCCGAAACGCAAAATATGAATGAAAATAAAATTTCCTTTTTTTGTATATAAAATAATAAATTTCCTACATTTAATAAAGATTTCCTAATTTGTTCCACAAATTAATTTTTTGATATTACATAAAAAATTAGCATAAATATTGCTTAAACAATAGAAATAATTCCGTCCCCACTCCAAAAGGTTTCTAATTTTAAATAATATAAAAAAAACAAAATTTAAAATAAAACACGAAATCAGAGCTGTTCTCGAGGTCTTCCGAAGATTGCTTGTTTTTAACAGACCTCAAAAAAGGGGATATACCAGAAGAAATGGCGAGTGCGCTGGTCACAACCCTATTCCAGAAATTTAAATTAATTAATAAAATATTTTTTCCAATTTTGACATTTAAAGTGACACTTTTCAAAACCCTTTGACGTTAGGAAACTTCTTACTTTTCGCAAACAGTTACGAACGTAAAATATTACGCAAATGGTTTTGTAAAGTTCATTTCATAGTAGGTTATATAGACCTGTCAAGCTATGAAAGTGATAAGCTGTCATACCGTTACAATATTCACTGAAATGCAAGAAATAAAATATTTTTAAGAAAAAAACAACCGACTTCCAATAAATCTATTCTAAAAAACTGCACTAAAAAGTAGAAAATAATTACGTTATTCATTCTTACTTAAAATACACTTATTAGGCCAATAATATACAATTATTGTTATTTTTGGAGTCGGTGCCAGCCAAGGTTAACTAACGTGTTTACTTACAATTGAATACAACTGCCTAAAGTGACAACACAATTACAAGTAAACCTAAATTCAAACTTCTAGTCGAATTCAATTAGAGTAGTCCAGGCATATTAGGATTTCACCTCGGAATGAGAGATAGTCGGCTATAAACTAGTATAAACCTTTATTTTTGTACCCTAAAACTTGTCTCAAAACCTACCTATCGTAGGGTGTCCGCGTTTAAAGATATCCCAAGGTCAAAAAATCGATTTTTTATACGCATTATACGTTTATTGCAAATATCTCGTTTCCTATGGGTTTTATGCTATTTATATTTATATAAATATTGCGGAGGATTAAATTCTCTACAATTTTTGTTTAAATATTTTTTTATATCTTGAACCATTTTCGAGATAGAGGGCAGAGCGCGCGCAGTGTTTAACTATTTAAAGTATCATTCGAGGTCAACCTGTAATCCCGATTAAAACATGCTGTATAAAGTTTATAAATTATTGATAAATATATAATTCTAAATAATTTGCTTTTTTTTTCAACTATTATGTTATAATTAATATAATGTTTTAATAATTCAGTATTTATTCATTTAAAAACACTTACCTACTCGTGTAATCATGAAGTCATAAAGGGAAATACTTTAATTATTTTTTTATTCTAATCTTATTTATACTAAACTTTAGTATACCTTTACTATACTTTCTAACTAAATAAAAAGAACAGAATTAAATTTTTTAGTAATGTTTTTATTGAAAAATATCATTTCACATATTTATGAACGTTGAAATTTAAAAAAATTAATAATAATAAGAATTTCAAGTTCTAATTTTAATTTTCTTCCTCGTCGTCTTCCAGCCGCTGTAGAATTTCAAATTCCTCTGTGTTTTCGTCTTCAACATCATTTGTCTCCAGTTCTTCCAGGATTTCGATATGGTGAAGCATTAAGGCACTGCGCGCGCTCTGCCCTCTATCTCGATTAATATTTATAATAAATATAAATAGCATAAAATCAATAGGAAACGAGATATTTACAATAAAAGTGTAAAAAAAAATCGTAGAGAATTTAATCCTCTACAATATTTATAATAAATATAAATAGCATAAAACCCATAGGAAACGAGATATTTGCAATAAAAGTGTAAAAAAAATAGATTTTTTGACCTTTGACCTTGGGATATCTGAAGACGCGGACACCCTACGATAGGTAGGTTTTGAGACAAGTTTTAGGGTACCAATATTCTATATGTATTCATCGACGCGACAACGGTGAAACTCGGCAGGACGATAACTTTTATCCCTAAGAATACTAAGACATAGAAGGTTCCCTACTTCAGTTAGTGAGGAATTACATGTACGTAGGATGTGGTGTAGATATTAGTGTACGAACTGTGAGAAGAAGGCTAAATGCAAGGAAATATTTTCAAACGAATTTTCCGAAAATTTTAATGTTTAAAATTTTGTGCCTCTGAGTTTATCATAGCCAGAATACCAAAACTTTAATTTCATCATTTTTTTACTCCTGGTGTAAAAATATTCAGAAGTGATTACATTAATTTATAGAAATAAGTGTTAGTATTTTATGTGTTTATTTGACATCGTATACCTACGTATGTGTATCTATCAAAATTTCAGCTTGGTTAATACTCAAAAAAGGATCTATAGCGGTCTATGTATGCTGGAGTACTATACAACGAGAACATGGGATTTTAGTAATGCAAAGTTCTGTGAAGTGACTAAAAGTCTTAATGAAACAGATAGAGAACTATTTTACACTGATGGAGACCTCGACTACGAGGAGTATATGTTAAATTATATATTAGGCGCACGAAAGTATTGTCTTCATGAAGAATTGGATACTTTACCGTATGCCAGGAAAATGTTGCAAAGGTTTGTGACATAATACATGAAATTTTTTAGAGTAAAATGGTGATGTAAGCGGCAGATTTAAGTTTCCCAGTAAATGAAATGTTGTTAAATCACTTATTAATTTGTTGTTTACATCACTATGTCATCAGCGCCGAGAACTAATGTTGTACTAGTTAACAATTTATTGAAATATCATCTGTTCTACTAATCATTTGTGAGCCTCCCTATATATAGATCAACTTTACAAAACTAACTTTTTCATTTATAAATGGATTACGAATATTTTCGAATTGTTCTAACCATAAACACTTCAGCTTTAAATACCGGTTTGAAATTATTTAATTTCTTCACATGCACCTTATTTATACAGGGTGATATGACAACTGTATACCTTCTTTAATTTTTCAATCTAATATATCTATCACCCTGTACATTCGCCTTATGGCACAATGGCTACCTACATGTGTTTTCATCGTACCGTATTTGAATTTTACCTAAACTAAAAAGCAAAATAAATTTAAAAACAACTTTAGTAACATTTTAATTAACGTTTAAATTAATAACATTGTGATAGTAACATAATATTTTATTTGACGAACTAGTGTATTAATGACAGCGATTAATAATCGATTAATAATCGAGATAGTCCATTTATTTTGTCTTAAAACTAGTGTCCTTTCTGCTTTGATCAAATATATTGCTCCAGTTTTCGATATCATGTATCATTACCATGTAAAATATTTTTTATAAATTTACCAATGTTTTCAGGCTGTACTATTTGGATCTGCTGAAGGATGTAATACTGGGGTGTCTCTTGCTATGGGCATTTTGGTTCTGTTCTACAAAAATTTTTGATGCCCTTGATAATTTCTTGTGATTATGCTGCAATGAAAGAAAATGCAATTTAAATAGTTAATAGGAGCGTTAGCAAATTAAAATTAAATAGAACATAACATAAATACTGTTGTCGTAAATATTATATATAAATTCAATAGTAAATGTTCTTTAAAAATCGTTTATTGTTTCTGTTAATTATAGATTTACGTTTATTTTTCTTGCTTGATCTATGATGAATACGAAGGATGATATTTATACTCTTAGCTGCGAAAGCCAATACATTTTTTTTGTCTTAGTAGCGCAGTGGTGACGTTCTGGAGGAGGGGTACCGGATTCAAATTCTACCAGGAACACATTTTTGATTTTATGTATTATTATTTTTTAAATGTAATAAAGAGGTTAGTCAGGAGGAGATTAGACAATCAGAAAAGCAAAGTACATGGACTGGATAGAAGAGGATAATCAACAAAACAAATCTTTAAAGGTCGACACCAATAGAGGGAAACCATACAAGATGTTAAATAAAACTGAACAACCGAGATTACAGATATGGGCGAGAAAAATAACGTCGAAGGAAAAGAATATGGATGGGTTAGAAGAACAAACGAAGAAGTAATTAATCTATATAAAGAGACAAAAGAGTAGGAGTGATTAAAACGCAAAGGTTACGGTGATTAGGACACATTGAAAGAATGTCAGAGATTAGGATACCAAAATGCTACTGACAGAAACAATTAGAGGGAAGAAGAAACGAGTAAGACCGAAAGCTAGATGGAAAGCGAACGTCGAGAAATATTTGTAAACAGCGAAAAATTATCAAAGGGAAATAAAAACCAAGAGAACCTTTAACAGCTGATAAACAAAATGAAGTTCAACTGGTTCAACTGACATAATAATTTTTAATAAAAAAAATTCAGAAATTCAGTTGCCGTCCCAACTTTCGACAGCCGCACATACGCCAAAGCCTTTCGGACAATTACAAAAATTCATCTTCAAAAGACAATCCGGGTTCCCAATCTTGATGATTCAGATCGTTTCCTAACCACTTCTGTGCCTGGTAGTAGACATGATATAGGTGCTCTTTAATCCCATCAACTGTGGGGGGTAACATACTGAACTAGACCGACTTGTTTCTCCCTAGAGCTTTCATAAAGCGCTAGTAACGATACTCTCCCCAGTCATCTTGGTTAACCGGAGCGCTATACATAGCTAGGAAGATGAGTATTCCATCCGAAGAAACTGAATCTCGAGAAGCATCACCGATGCATCGTCTTTGACAAGCCTTTAATCTTATTTTATTGTAAAATAAAACCAATAAACTAAGACTGAAATGTTTATGGCAAATTCTATAACTTTTATAGACCTGCTCTGGGTGCAACTCTCTCAAACTATCATTCCCAAATCGACGCAACCAAATATCGTAAACATTAAAATAAAAAAGAAGAGTGACCGCCTGCAACTTTAAGTATTGTATATTTTCTTGCGACTCACGCAGCGGCGCCTAACCACCAAACTAAATCTGAAGATTCACGCTTCTGTTCATGGAAATGACTAGTTATATCGATAAACTTTATATCACCTTATATGTAGATAATTTACCGTTCTTTCTTCTTTATAAGTACACTTGGTAGCCCTAGGATGGATGGGAACGAAGATATTGTAAAAAAACCGAAAAAGGTACTTTTTTGCGCAATTTTTTCGCTGCCAAAAGTTACCGGAATCTTTGGGACTTTTCACAGATTGTTTCGGGAGCTGAAAGGTACGTGTATACCAATTTATAGCTCATGTAACGTAAATAAATTCTGTTCCGTTATATAGCAAATATTTTCAATAGTAGTACCCTATATCAAATATTTAAAATAAACCGCGAGATACTTGTAATGTATGTTCTACAGCTAAACCCTAGTAGCTGGAATATAGATTTCCGAACGGAAATTACGTCTATTTATACGACTTATTTTCTGCTGTGTCTCGACCTTGAAATAGGCTACTAGCTACATTTAGTTTTATTGTTATTAATTCAGATAAACTAAATTAAAAGAAGACGTGAATTTTCCGAGGATGGTCCCAATTTTCATCTAAAGTTCCTGTAGTATAATTTCAATAATACTATAGAATGCTCTTAAATCGGGTGCACCATTTATTTGCAACTGAGCGTACCTATATTGCTTCCCAAAGCACTTCTTAAAAATGTACACTTTAATAGTTATTAATTCAGATAAACTAAATTAAAAGAAGACGTGAATTTTCCGAAGATGGTCCCAATTTTCATCTAAAGTTCCTGTAGTATAATTTCAATAATACGGCCTATACCATAGAATGCTCTTAAATCGGGTGCGCCATTTATTTGCAACTGAGCGTACCTATATTGCTTCCCAAAGCACTTCTTAAAAATGTACACTTTAATAGGTGTTGTGTTTGATCTTCTAAAATAAGATCATCTATCGTCTAAAACAAGGACGAGGCTCTTCTCTTTTAAACTAAAATTACGCAGCAATTAGTTGCTGAGACTTTTAATATAGAACTTTTAATATACGGTCCTTATAAGTTAATTAACAGAAATTTAACAAATCCCGTTGATTTCAACCGACCATATATTGAGGCACTATTAATAGAATGTAGCCGGGTGTAGAGTGAAAGGTCAGGTCAGATGCACTTGCTCGTGCAGTATCTAGGACATGCCAGGTATCAGGTAAAGCTCGTTCCCAGAGCAAAGCTCGTAACCGTGGTGTTCAACTGGTAAACTGGTTGCCATGGTATTTTCCGGGCACTGGGAGCTACGTCTATATTTAATATACTGTTTGTCAAAGGATTTCAAAATCCGGCAGTAATTACCAGTTATCATGGAACATGTATTCAATATAACGGAGGAACTGCTACAGCGCGAACCCGACAAAAGTGTATGCAGCTTTACCTTTTCCCATGCAGAAGGGTTGCGCCATTTGCAAACTATTAATCAAACACTTTTGGTAGTAGCCAAGGATTTTTTCTCTACTTCGAGCGTGAATCTTATGATTCCACTTGTAATATGTGGCTTGACTTTCCTCAAACCCTATATAGTAGATCGCTTTCAGCGATAGACAGCAAATCAGAGCGTTTTGCAGTTAAACAATGGTTTGGTGGCGGATATATTGGGTTTCTCAAGAAAACTAATTATTGGCACTTGTGTTTTCCTTAAAGAAAATAGTATATAAATTTAAATTGTATAAATTGCAACTATATAAATTAGTAGGTATAAGGAATCTGGAATCAATGTATACTAGCCGTAAACATGCTTCTGGGATTTTCGCAATTACAGCAAAAATCATATGGAAAATACCAGATGGAAACCAGGTACCATTAGCGATTAAACTTTAGCGATAAAGATTAGATTAAACATTAGCGAAAAAACTATTATCAAATGTAATAATACGACATCCATATAATAATTTTGAGATATGATAATGCGAATATTCAACTGATATGCTTTTGTGATTTGTGTGAAATTAGCAACGATTTTCTAGCAACGAATTTTATAATTTCTACCACGGTTAATTTTTGTTGCTAGAAGTTTTGAGTGATATAACTTAATTATTCCTCGCTACAACTGTTAAATTAGCTCAAACCATTTAATCAGTAATGATTAATGACGATAATGGCGATAATAATGACGATTTTTAAAAGCACCTACAATTTTGTAATTGGGCAAGAGGTAAAATGCAGATGATGTCAACTTCTTCAATAATGTTTTATTTACTGATGAGGCAACTTTTCATAAAAATGGATTTGTTAATAGGTTCAATTTTCATTATTATGCCTCGGAAAATCCTCTCTTTTTTTATGCAAGTTCATAAACAACACAGATGGTTTGGGGAGGAATTATTAGGCATAGGATGTGGTTTCAGTAAGATAGTGCCCCACCGCATTATTTAAATGCAGTTAGAAACCACTTAAATAATACCTACCCTCATCAATGGATTGGAAGGAATGGACCCATTAAATGACCTGCTAGATCCCCAGATCATACAAAAATGGATTTCTTTTCATGGGAATACGCGAAGGAAATTGTTTATAGAGACACACCAACAATAGCACAAAATATGAAGGAACGAATAATAACTGCCTTTAGATCTATCACACCGGCAGCTTTAGGAACAATGGGAACCTCATTTCAAAAGCGCGTAGAGATGTGTATCAATTAAAATGGGCAACATGTGGAACATGTATTATAATTTTTTCTAACGAGTTATTTGAAAAAACCTCTTCTTTAAGTTTTTTTTTAAATTTTGTAATTATTACTCAATAAAACAATTAGCCATAGGGAAGTACAAAAAAAATGTTCGTTTTTCATTTCTACATTCTACCATTTGAAAAAATTTAGACAATTCTATTTAAAAAGTTCTTGATTTAAAAATAAACACTTATTTATTTATAAAACGAAAATGGTTGCAATTAGCCATGGGGAAGTACTCATAAAAAATGTTCATTTTCCATTTCTACATCACATCGTTGAAAAATATACAGTTCCATCTGAAAAAATTGAGAAAATTCAATTTAAAAAGTTCTTAATTGAAAAATAATTTTTGGCAACCTTGTACATTTTTAGGAAATGAAGATGATTCAAAAACATTATTTAGATGTCTCGTAACTGATATTCATATAAGTTTTTCTTAAAACCCATAATTGTGACTATAGTGATTTTTTTAATATCCATCTGGAGATTGCGTTATTTCAACAAAAAAAAATCATTATATCCAAGTGGTTAGGAGATAGTCAATAATAATATAGGAGTGAACGGAGACTAGAAAGGGAATTCAAAAAATGTACTGATATACATAGTATTCTATTTAAAAAAAGGCACTTGGTCCTGTATAATTTTCCTAATAACTTTCTATTTAGTTTACCTGACTTTTTTTAAAAAAAATCTAGCCACGTATCATAGAACTCGAGATATCGAAGTCTGAAGCGCTATTGCCCCACCCTGTATATGTAAATATATTATAATATTAAACTTTTCACTTCTCTAGCAAGAAACATTATGGACGACATAAAGTATGATTAATTATTTTGGAATTGTATATTAATACATGTGTGTTAAGTACTAGAACCCTTTCATCTACTGGTAATATAATTTAATTGTAAATGTGAATTGTTGTAAGACTTATTTCATTATCTGAATTCCAGCAACTGTCTACTTGCGCAATTATAAAGATATTAATTATTATTGTCCCTTTGCAATACCATTATGTGCAGAAAATCAATAATGTACTTAATAGGATCTAATGTTAATTAACTTAATATGCATATTTGCACTAGGGTTTCTTGTGACTGGGTACAAAGTTGCTTCAGTTTAAAGTTTCATAAAACTATACCTAATACGAGTGTGGTAGTTGCTCATTGTAATCCCTGTATCGTGTTTTAAAACTTACTATCTTCCACCATGAATACGATGGCGATAACTGGTATTTTATACTTCAAATATTTCCTGTTGATACTTATTTTGGTTTTCATTCATTAAAAGGGAAACAAATAAACATTTGTTGTGGACGGACATATCGGAACTGCCGAAGTATGTATGAACAATTTTTTATCGAACATTTTACAAAATATTTATTTTTGGGGAAGAAAACAGTAATAAAAGACAAAACTGCTGGTATTTAAGACATAGTTCAGAGAATTATTGTTGTAATTAATATTAGTATCATACCCTTATACGGCTATCATTTAATCCCGAAACCCATGTGACATAATAACATTGAAAAACCTCAAACACGCGTATGAATTGACATTTCATAGGGACTTTTATTTAGTTATTGACATGGTAACTTCTCAAATACCAACTTATAGAATTAGATTCACTAGTAAATACAGAAGTAAATTAATCACGTGGGTTTCGGGATTAAATGAAAGCCCCGTATATTCGAAAAGGTAAACACTATACAGTAAAGCAAAAGTAGATAAAATATACCATCAAAAAGTAATTTACAAAAATAGTATTCCATCTGTCATATTGTATATGTTTTTCAAAAAGTTATTTTTCGATTATCTAAGAACAAAATTTTAGTTTTCCGTTCATAATTGATCGTTATTTTTAATCAGTTCTAATTTCTAATAAGTTTAAATAAAATAAAATAAAATAATTATAAATTAATAACAATTAAATTATACAGAATGTTGACGCTTGAAATGATAATAATGGAGTATCATTGGATTCAGAATATTACGCAGAATTCAAATACCAAAAAATACCAAAATCCAATAACATACAGGGTGTTCCATTTAAAAATTGAAAGATCTGTAATATCTAAATTATTGAATGTTTAACAAATGCCGCTAAAGGTTATATAATACCGCTAAGGTTATATACTTATTAGTACTTACTAAATTTTTATTATATAAATTGTTCAAAATGGAGAATCATTTATAATACATACTTGCGTTCGTAGCTGCATGGAATCATGTATCATTCTATTCTAAATACATTTTGAACACGGGCTTCGAAATCTGAGTAGCAAAATATGAAATCTGGCAGGCAGAGCTGATATACCTACGAGTATATAACAAATAGGTAGTTAGCCATGACGAAACTGTTTTAATTGAAATCATATATCATAAATCATAAATCATATAACCTTCGATATATGTTAAAAGTGTTGCAATTATAAGATATGTAAAAAGTGCAATTTAAGTACTTCAGCTTAAAAATGACAAAAAAAGACGCTTTGTATGATTACGTATATCTTTGTACCTATATTACGTTTTCTCATCGAAATAAAATTCTCGTCGTCTTAAAATATAGGTAAAGGTCCATTTTATTCCTTTTTTTGTATTGGATGAGTTATTTTTTGAAAAAAAATATCGAGATCGATTTCAAAATATATCAAAAAATATCTCAAAGGAAGGGCTATTTTAAAACGCGACTGCCATCTTGAATAATTTTAAAAAATCGGTCATTTTGAAATTTTCTCTCCATAGTTTATATATCCAGATATACAACTGGTAAGTGTGCCTTCCTTATTCATCTATTTGCTTATTTCTCTATGTAATGCGCTACAAAGCCAAGATTTCTTTTCGCAAAACTAATATGAATATCAAAAACTTAAAAGCTAATAAATATATTCTAGGGTGAAAATTGGATTGTTTTCGTTAAACAATTAATACATAAGGTCCTCTTTAAATGCTTCGGAATTCTATTGTATATGTAATTCAATATTTTCTAGCATATAGCTAGGAAAAGTACCTAGTTGTTTTAATAGATTCATTCAATAGACATTTAGTTGTATAAATTCTTTCACTTTTATTGAGGATCTTTAGAATGATGCACAATTTGAAAAATTGATATTTTCATATTTGAATTTAACACTAATACTTCATTCCATTTTCACAGTTACACCTTTATGTGACATTACTTTTAACGGAACTGACATTCATACAAAACACTAACCTAATCTACTATTTACATTTGTTCTATTTGAAAATATTGATATATAAAAGCATTAGGATCTAGAAGATGTTAAACTTTAAACTGCGTACAATGTTGTAGCATCTATTAAAACAACTTCTTTTCCTGGCTATATGCTAGAATATATAATTACTTATACACTAGAATTCTGAAGCATTTAAAGAGGTGATACAGAAGGAGTGATACAGAAATTGCTTTCTTGGTCAAAACTAAAATCTAGTTTTTATTTTTTTGTCTTTATTTTTTATTTTTAGTTTTATTTTTTTTTATTTGGACTGTTGAAAAAACACGCCTCAATTATTACACCTTGCAATGCCTAAAACAAAATTTCTTTGAAAAAACAATAGAACATTCACATTCTTGAATAAAGAGGCTGTCATACAAAAAATCTATGAACTCAGACACGGGGTCTAGACAAAAATTAACTTCAAACTTTTGGTTATTTTTTGGTGGTGCGTTATTTTCTTGGGGAAGTATATATACAGGGTGATAATTTCCAACTTACCCCCTAGCCGTATCTCCGGGCTGAATTGGAATATCGCTTTGAAACTTAGGTCCAGTGGGTTTCCGAAAAAGATCTACCATTCTAAAATATTTTCGATTTCTATCACTTCCGGTTATACCGGAAGTTGACATCAACTTTGTTAACTTAAATTAAACCACCCTTTTTTTACAATTTTGAATTCTTCATCAATATTAAGGGTAAGTTTGATAATACAACCGTATCTTGATTCTCAACTATTTTTTAAATAATTATTGTGCCTTTATTGTGGTTATCTTCAAAACTAATTGATATAGATTTATGATTTTTTGACATCTTCTTAACATTTTAAAGGGTTATCAGTCAATCAGAAGAGTTTCTGAAGAAAATAAAAATTAAGTCAAAAGCATCTCTTCAATATCACAAATTTAAAAACAATAAAACTTATTTTTTTCAAATGGCAGCTTACTTGACTATTTCGCCGAATAATAACCCCTTGCTGAATTTATTTGAAAGGCAATGTGAGTATAATTTAATTTTTTTGTGAGCAAACAATCAATTTCTCAAAGAAAACTCAAGATACAAAAAAGTTACAGAATAAAGCCATCTTGGCATATCAATTTTAGCATTTTTAATTAAAGAAATGGCGACGCGTTAAAATGTTCTGAAGAAAAATATTATAGGGGTTGGTTTTTTTCCCCCTTGTAACAATATCTCTTAGGTACAAAAATTAGCACAAACTGTTATTTTATTAGTGCAAGATTTCATTATTCTGAATTCTTCCATAGTGAAGAAAATAAATAAAAACTCTTTTCCCCCTTACTTTAGAGGGCTGTGACTTGGAGGGGAAGGAGTTTGCTGCAAAAGGCCATGACAGTAGCATGTAGTGTTAAGGAAGGTCAAGAAAAAAGTAGAGATTGGAAGGAAGAATAGCTGTAGACATATGCAAAATTTGTAAGTGATGAGAGAAGTAGTTAAGTAAAAGTTAAGTTAAATTAAGTCGTAACAAATTATCTTTTTTACTGGTTTATCAATTTATTTTTAGTTTCACAAGATCACAGTTGCTACTGTACCCTCAAGAACAAATTACAAATGTAGTTATATTAATGACTATAATCGAGTTAATATAAATGTTCTTGGGCGATACATCCTGTATGTAGATTTCCCGTTTTCCAATAATGTGCATAGCACCAACTTATCGTTTTGTGTTAATTGCACCTTATTAAAGGCTTATTTATAATGCGCAGGTACTAGTATCGGCCCATACGTACCCCTGTGATTTGATGTGAAAGAGGACGCGGCTGGGTAGCTCTGTCCCGGTCTCGAGTCCAGAAGGAAGCTGGGGGATGAAAATCAATAAATCTCTAAATATATAGCATGCCCCGGCAATATGGAATTTTATAAACCATGTAGTTGTCGGAGTAAAAACATGTGACAGTTCATTTACATTGCTTTTCAATTGTTTAACATGTTTAGTACCGAATTATTTTAAGCTATGGCTCTGGCGATTGGGTGGCTGTATTGTTTCTTGTGGTACTCTAGCATTTTGGCAGGTAAGGGATTTATTTTACAAAATAGCGACAGGTGTTATTAGCTGTTATTACCTTGTCTATTGAAATCTTTAAGTATTTAGTCTTAATTTACTGCCTGTTCTGCTCAAAATTATAATGCAAATTTCATTCTAGAAATACGTTTTATCTGTTATCATCCTCTATGATAAGTATGTCAAAACAATTTTTTATGAGTTCAGATTAAGTGAGATAATTTGTGTGCCTTATTATTGGCATTCTGTACACTATCGAATGCTTTTCTATGTTTTAATTTGTATTAAAAAAAATATAAAGCTACGCAAAATTCACTAAATATTTTAATGTTATCGTGTCATTTTAATATGTTTCTTTGTACATTTTTTCTAAAATATATAATTTATTTATTAATGCTACAAAATGGCTATCCAAATATTCTATAGATTTCTTTTGTAAAACAAGCAATGCAATTATTTCTAATAAATATGGAAACATATTTACTCGCCTCAACAATTTAATTCAACAAACATTTTAATGATTGTTGGATTTTAAATTTTGGATTTTAAATGAAACATTTCAATTCCACAAACATTATTAGGTAGTGGTTGATGTTAATAATAATATTGTTTTAAGTGATATTTTTTAAGTGATAATATATAAAAATCTGTAACACCATCGGAAATACAAGATACGTTTGATATTATTAAAACGTTTGATTGAAAATTATTGCAACCATATTAATTTAACAATAGTTATTTAACGAACTAGTGTATTAATGACAGCGATTAATAATCGAGATATTTTAATTGTTGAGATTATTAATCGCGTTTTAATATACGAGTTAGTTACAAAATTTTTCCGTCGACTGTACTTTTAATAAAGTGGAGAAAAGCTTATTTTAAAATTTTTATTTAAGAAAACTAAGTACAAATTCAATTATTCATTAATTATTATAAAGTATCACAAATCTGATTTGGGTTTGTATACATAAATGATCAGTTTTATGATAAGTTTTCTGAATCTAAATTTACGTTTATGTCGTTATCTTGGATGATTGTTTCAGCGCTGGTAGAACTAGTATGAGGAGTTTTTATGAGTTTCACAGAAGATTTTTTTAGCTATGACAACTTTATTTTGTAGTGAATTTTCAATATATCCTTCTGCAACAGCAGTGGATTTCCAACCACCCAGTCGTTTAATGGCTGAAAAGTCTGCACCATTGTCAGAAAGTATGGAGACAGAAGAAGGTGTTTTTCAAAATTATATTTCAAATATTAAGCTTGACATTACTGACAGTAACAGATTAATGACACGGCATCTTGATTTGGAAATTTAAATTTATTCGTATGTTTCACTAAAATCGTTTATTAATAGAAACTCATGCATTAATAGGGGTCATTAATAAACGATTTTGTATGCATTAATTAACCTCGTTAATACACGGTCGACGGAAAAAGTTTTTAATAAGAATAAAAATGTAGTGAAAATTAAAATGTTATTTTTTGGCAGTTTTCAAACACATTTACAGACACTAAATTTAATTTAGAAAAATACACTTGTTTATTATTGTGTATTGTGTATTTTAATATTAAAAAGTTACCATAGAAAAATATACAATAACAATAATAAAGGGATCAATTTAAATGCTCCATATTTTTTTCTTAACGCATAAAACTTACTTATAGTGATAGTGAATTTATCTAAAAGTATGACAAAAAACTAAATATTCGATAAAAATAATAGACGCTGGATAAGTGAAATGAATGCTCGATATAAAATTTATTTGCTTGTTAAAATAACTTTTCCATAATAATAATAGATACTCTAGATAAATTAAATAATTGCTCTTTACCAAATTCACAAGCTTCCTAAATTAATAAACATTTGAAAAAATAATATAGTCTCGATAAATGTAACGAATGCTCTGTAACAAATTCAAATGTTTACTAAATTTTAATCACATACTTAAGTGTATGTAAGTGTGGGCTGAAAAACAACAAAATTGTCAGAGCGACAATTTTGTTGTTTTTCTATATTAAAAAAAAGTTGTATTAAACTATTACGCTATATTAAAAAAAAGTTGTGTTTGGTAGAGAGATGAAGAGATGAAAAAGATATTTTAGAATAGGTTGGTATCTACCGTTCGCGCATGGTTCTCAGAAAAATGCAAAATCGATCAAATCAACCAATTATAGTGTTTTCGTTTGATATATAAACTAGAGCAAAAATTGTGCGCCATTGTACAAAGAAAACTCGTACCAATTACTACAGAAGCGGTAAATCACATCACTATGCAATACCAAAGGATATTTAGTGTAAAATTACCGCCACAATTTCTTGTGAATAGAACTAGGGTCTCCGGTCCGCGGTTTACCATATCGGTCGCTATCCCGCTTTACTGCTCAGTGTCGTATCATCATGCGCAACCAAGGTGAAGTGACTTCTAAAGATGTCTTATTGTGTCATATTCATATATGTGCAAAACTTAAATCAAAAAATTATTTAGTTTTGAATTTATTTAAAATATATTTTGAAAAAATTTTGCATGCTGCGTGTACAACTTAGTGCTCAATTTAGTCAATTACAAGTTAAAATAAAAGATAGAAACCACCCTATATGCGTGTGGCACTGAGCACCGCATTAGTTTGCATATCAAACGAAAGCACTGTAGTGTGATATTTTTTTAGGTGACTGAAAGAATGCTTATGAGGTCACTATAGCGGGCAAAGATAGCGGGCACTATAGCGGGCCATATTAGAAAGGGCTAAATGTAGAAAATGCAGCTCTGCAAAAGGGGCATTTCGTTGCACCATGTGCAGAAATTTCCTTGGTCAGTGTTGTTCAATTACGGAATGTTCAATTACTGGCGATGATAACAGTATATAAACAAGAAATCTGCTTAGTGGAGCAGGCCTGATGGGGAAATGAGCTCTTTTTCGAATTGCCAACCGCTTTCGCGCCACACGCACTTTAAAAGTGAAAATTTTTTCGAAAATAAGATTTTGACCTAACATTTTTCATCAAACATTCCTTCCCATATATCTCATAACGTTTTTCGAACATTTTTGAAGTGAAAACTTCTTTAGGCGCGCTTTTATTTTTGTGGGTGTTGAATAAGACTGGGTCGTCACGCGTCACGCTCCTTCGGGTAAAGTCGGCTCGAGTCGACTAAGTGAGGGAGGATCAGTCGACAGAGCGAGACAGTAGAGAGAGTTTGTGGGTATTGAATGAGCCTGGCCCGTCACGCGTCACGTTCGTCTATGTAACGCTCAGTTGAGTAAAGTCCACTGGTTGACTAAGCGAGAAAGATAAACTTGAATTTAAAGTATTTACAGCATATATTAGCTTCCATATGCCTATTGTTTTATTCTTAGAATAAAATAGTAGTAAAGAAGTCCAATCAGAGGAAAATTCCACAATATAATTCACTGAGGCGCCTAAAGAAGTGAAAACTTCTTTTTGCTTTGTTTTGATAGCTTCCACTCCTCCCACATTCTGTTGCTGAAAATCAAGGGAAAATCAAAACAATGGCAATGGTTTTGAACACATCCTGTTCTTACATTCATTTACCGGCTGCGACACAACATCTGCAACTTTTAGGAGAAGCAAGGTGGGCTTCTCAAAATTGTATTTGAGATCAGAAATCATCAAGGAAGCGGCAGTAATCTTTTACAACCCCTCCTACACTCGCGGCGAGGTTGAAAAGGCTGGGAAGATGTGCTTCATCAAATGGTATGGGGCATCAGCAAGACAGAACTCTCTCAACCAGTACCGCTTCCAGTCATTTATGAGGTCAGTTGCAATTACAGTAGAAGATCCACCAGCACCGGGGGTCCTACTGATATTGATATTTTCCTTCTGCAAATGTGGATGCCGGAAAGCAATGCTGAACTGTTCTGTGGCATGCCTCAACTGTCAAGGGAATTGCCTCAACGGCGTGCGTCTTTACAACGATGAAGACTACACAATACCCCTTAAGCAAGAACCCCACTGAAGATGAGGATGCCATTGACGAAGAACCCTTGCCAGGACATTCATCGCGTAACCGCCCACATGTTATTTTATTCTTATCTTGACTGTCAGTGTGTTCTCCTGAAATTGATGCTTGGTGGGGATAATTAAGAAAAATTACGGCCTCCCAAAGTTTCTTAAAGAGGTGAAAAACCATAAGCCCAAAAACGAATTATTGGGGTTGAGTAAGTTGTACTACTTTCTCCTCCATGTTTGTGTAACCATGCGCCTAGCACCCTGTATATACATATTATATATTCTTGAAGGGAATACGGGACTTTCTTTCTTAGATGAATAGTTTAGACGATATCAGGGAATGTTTGATGAGAAATGTCTGTCTTTACAACGATGAAGACTACACAATACCCCTTAAGCAAGAACCCCACTGAAGATGAGGATGCCATTGACGAAGAACCCTTGCCAGGACATTCATCGCTTAACCGCCCACATGTTATTTTATTCTTATCTTGACTGTCAGTGTGTTCTCCTAAAATTGATGCTTGGTGGGGATAATTAAGAAAAATTACGGCCTCCCAAAGTTTCTTAAAGAGGTGAAAAACCATAAGCCCAAAAACGAATTATTGGGGTTGAGTAAGTTGTACTACTTTCTCCTCCATGTTTGTGTAACCATGCGCCTAGCACCCTGTATATACATATTATATATTCTTGAAGGGAATACGGGACTTTCTTTCTCAGATGAATAGTTTAGACGATATCAGGGAATGTTTGATGAGAAATGTCTACAAATCTTATTATCGAAAATTTTCACATTTCCGGTGCGTGTGGCTGGAAAGCGGTCGCCAATTCGCTTGTAGAGAATTTCAAGAGCTTTTATTTCGCATAAGGAAATAAGAAAAACCTAAAAGTAGACCCTCTTTGCCCCCATTTGGTTCACCTGCTAGATGTCAGGACTTTTAGTATGTTCAATCTCTAAGCACCCTGAACAAGTCTTACTTTGGCGGGTATAATTCCCAAATGGCAATGGCATCATAATTTATTTTTTCTATTCTTCAATTCATTGTCGAATATGATTGAACTAATTAATTACTCCGAAAGGAGTTTGGAATTATACGAACTATATTTTATTATGTACTTGCTCAATATTACCCATCATAATATGTATTTTTTAATTTTAGGATACGCATCTTTATTTTGCCCTTTGTTGCCTGTTTTGTTTATTTCAAATAAACTTTACCGGCATATAACCGATATATTATTCACCTATTGGCAATTCTATCCCACGGTAAGTTGTGTCTGTATTATTGGAAAGTCTTAGACACATTTGGAGTTATTTTGGTATGCACCATTTTTGACAAGCAATAGTAAGGAAAATGCGTATTCCGTAAATCTAATACTACCTAATTTAAATTATATTCTTCTTACTATAATTAATTGAAATATGATTGATACGTTAAAGTCTTTTAAAATCTGTATATTTGTTACCGTTGTTTAGTATTAATCATAATAGTATTTTATTATACAACCACAACGTATTTAACCATTTGCAACTGGATGTAAATGATTAATTTTATTCGTTTGTGTAAATGAGGTTTCGGAATTGTAATTAAATCTATATGTGTCTAGCAAATCAGATATTTGTTTAATATTTAGTATGGAATTTAGTGATTTCATGTATGATAATATTATAATAATATTTATCCACTACTAATAAAAAATATGTACATTATTTATTCAACTGAAGTGTAATCCCAACCAGCAAAGTAATTTTATAATTTCAGCCCTCTGACTGTTTTCTTTTATTCGTATTTTATTATTACTTAGTTGTTAAATATGTGTTTTATAAATTTGGCGTGGAAACATTTCTATGAGCAACACAATAAAACAAATACACCAAGTCGAGCCTATAAAATAAAATTGTTTTATAATGATTTTTAGTAAATTTCGGCGATATTATTGAGACTCTTATAAATATATTTTTTCTACAATCGCCTCAATAGTAGGATTTGCGCTTTCAATTCTCAACGCAAAGTACGCCATTTCCGATGATGACATAGTTGTCGCTTTAAAGCGGCAATAGTGTCAATTCCCGCTAGCTTTTTTATTATAAATTCCTTAACAGGCGCTTGTCAGTCAAAAATGACACATGAGAAATGTAGCTAACAAAAAAACTTATAAAAATCGGTTCATATATAAACATATGTCAAATACATACAAGAACACACTGTATTAAGCGATTGTAGAAAAAATGTTGTATGTATTACGAGCACATACTGCCATTGCCGCTTTTGAAAGAATTTCTTTCGCAAGCGGCAATGCAGTACTTTGCGCTCTTAACACACAAATAACTATTAAATTATTTTACAGTCGCGTTTCGTAGCTTTAATAAAACAATCGTATTAAAGTATCGATGAGAATTATTTCGTTCCTTCAAGTAAAGTTTCCTTAGTGATCAAGATAAAACTGCTTTATATTATGTTACTTGGGTAACAATATAAAAACAATAAAAAAGTTCATTTTGCTATATAATTTTCATCAGTAGTGATAATAAGGACACTAGCTTCGACAATGATAAAACGGGAACATAACGCGGTATTCTACCAATTTTAACAAGTGCTTCAGACCTCACAAGTGTCAGTACTAGTAACATTTTACTAATGGAAACCGAAAACCCAATCAAGCTTTTATTAAAATCATCTATCGACGGCGGTGGATCAGTTATATCACGGGGAAATGATAATTTGTCATTATGAAGATGAAGTAAACAGTTATTGGCTGTTAGAATTAGAGTGTGAAGAAAATAATTTCGTTCCTGATATTGAGAAAAACGTAGATTTTAGAAAAAAATGTGAGACAATGGGCAGTTTCTTTTAATATCCCCCAGACAGCAGTGCGAGCTCTAAATAAGAACTAGGAATAAGAAACTTTCGTTACTATAAACGATCTAACAGAGTAGTTATCGATTATTGTTTTAAATTTTATAGGCCTGAGAATAACAGTAGTCGCGTGCGAGATCAAAATATATCAGGGGCAACAAATCTGTTATTTGAGGCGCCAAAAAGTCGCGATTTAGCAAAAAAGTTGCCAGTTAGCAATATTGGCACTCTTATTACTACAAACAAGTAACAGCTTTTTTCACCTTGTTTCGGTTTTTTAAAATATTTTGAAGCGGAGTTAATTGGGAACAGGGCAGTATTTTACCGTTTTTCAAATTTTTAAAAATAATTTTATGCTCGCTTATGTAGCAAACCTCTAATGATTTATCATACACTTAAATCGACAGATTTTAATCGTTAATAACTTATCTCGTTTAGCAAAAAAAAATAAATTATGAATAAGTACTATATAAGGTGTTAATTAAGTATTCTACAAGTTTTTGCAGAAGTCAATCAACACGTATTATATGGGAGTAGATATACATTCGCGGAGTTAACAGAACTAAATCTGAAATAATATCCGACTCGATGCTGCTCTATAATATAATTAGTTAGGAAACTTGTTTCATACCTTAACTTTACCAATCAAACAATATAACAATAAATATCTCGATATAACTGGTACTTGAAATTGTATCACTAATGTAGTTACCTTATTAACGAGAGCTTGTATGTTACATAAATCATATTATCTATAACTCGCGACCACTTCAAGGGGTTTTTCGTTATTGTGTTTGATATGGGAAGTCTAGCAAATAAAGCGTCTAGTTATTTGATATTATAGAATATAGAGGATTGATTAAACATTACACCCTTATTTATATCTTACATTAGATATAAATATGTTCCTAGAACGTCCTTAAATGTGGATTTAAAGTTAGTCGTATTCATATATCCTTTTGAGTCTACTGTAATAGAACATTTAGCGTAATGCCGCCAAAAGTAAATCTACTTTATAAACAAAAACCGTATTTAGATCCACATGTAAGTTTCTTTATTTTTGAAGTGAATACTTCTTTAGCCGCATGAGAGTGATTTTCAAGGTCGCGTCAGGAGACAGTTTATAACATTTTCGTCTCGCAAGTGAGATAAAGCATATGACAGATATGAGGGAGAGAGAGAGAGAGAGAAACAGAGATCAAATGCAACTTCGACTTGGGCAACGATCCTCCACAAGTGTTCTAAAGCGGAAAGCAATATTGATATAATTGATAAACGATCGTGACAGAATCGGAATTAACCAGAATACAATATTACTTATGTATATCCTGCTGGATATATCTGGATTGGGCTTTCGAATCTGATCCAAATGGATGATGATCTTTTTGCGAAGGATGCGTCCTTGCCACTACTTCACTTTCTTCGTGAGAAATTCGGTTTAGATATGAATAACGACCGGAACATTGCCACGACTAAATCAGGAACAACGATTGATGCTATATTCTCGAGAAATCTACACCATTTAGAACCACGAACATATGTGTCACACTTCAGTTACCATAAGGCCAATATATATATATATATATATATATATATATATATATATATATATATATATATATATATATATATATATATATATATATATATACCACCTCTCTTTCTTTCTCTCTCTCTCTCCCCCCCCCCTCTCTCTCGCTCTCTCAACGAATCGGTAAGGAAAGAAGTATTCACATCTATCACTTGTACTGTGCTGCACGCGGATTTTTAATATTTTAAATTTGTTTCCAACTCCAAAATCAAAAAGAATTGAGAATTATATTAGCAACTTTCTGTTTTTTAGTGTTATGTACTAATTTTTAATTTTAGAGACAAAAATTGCAGTCGATCTATGTAAGAATATACACGGGTTAGCATATAAAAAAAGTTCTCTTTTTAACATATCAATTATCCTCCTAATTCTTTGGATGATTTTAACGTGAAAAGTCCCTGTAAACACAGGTCAGGAAATGCTTAGTTTTCAAGATACAGTGTTAAAATTTTTTAAAAAGTCGGTTTTTCTTAAATGTCCTCTAATCAATTTTAATTCAACTTGGCGGCGTTATTTGTAGTAGTAAAATGCTAAATCAGCCTTAATCAAATTTAAACTGTTTAGTCTAGTGGCGCCTGGGCAGGTATCTTAATGAAAATGTACGCCAGTGTTTTTTTCGATTTTTTATATTTTATTCGCATTAAGCAACTAAAAATGCAACTTTTCTTGTCATTATCGTTTTTTCGTACCTCACTTTATTCATCTTTTTCTTTTCTTTTTAATTGAACTTTTTTTTCTTTCATTTTTCTTCTTGAAATTGGATTCTTTGTTTTTAATGGAACACCCAATATTTTTTGCCTATTTTTGAACGCTAAAACAGAAAAAAGTTATTAGCTATTTCTTTTCAAATCGAGAAATTTTCACTTATAATACCACTAGTGTAATTATGTATCATGTAATTATGTATGTAGTGTAAATATCACATTTAGTCCGACCCTGTGACAAATATGTACCATTACCCTAAACAAAATATTTTATAAAGATTGCCTAGTAATTTAAATTGTTTTATAATGGTTGCGCCTAAAGGTAAATTATTTTATAGAAAAACTCGATTTTAAAATGGGTGCAACCCAAGGAATCGAAGCAAGTTGAATTGAAAATACTAAATATCACACGTATAACGACTCTTGCAGTAGGTAAAATACTTAAAAAATATCAATAGTTATCTCTACAACCAATCGGTTCAAGTTTTTCTGTAGAAAATTATCATATCAATGAAGCTAGTTTTTGTTATTTAAATATTTTCCCCAAAACACTGGAAAATACGTGGCGCACTTAAATTTTGTTAGAAATATGCTATATATTTCTCAAAAAAATTTCCCTGGCAGCAAAAATTTTAATTCTGTAGCACAAATAAAGTTTCTAAATAATAGATATAGTGTTTAATGTATTATTAAAATGGGTTCTTTGCTAATGGCATCGGCTCGTTCAATTTCCTAATAGTCCAAATCAAAATTGTTTATTGCAGCATTTAGAATACTTTCAAAAAAAAATTATTTTGTTACTGTAATTCCAATGGGCAATTTTATTTTATATTGTTTACGTGACGCTATTATAAAACTGTTATTAGTATAGTGGTTTTATAGAAGTGTTTATACTTCTGTAGAGTATATTTTATAACGCAGTATAAAAAGCTTTAACAAAATTGTTTTATAATGCTTTTGTAAAGTTTTATTTAAATATTTGTCGAAATGTTTATAAAATAATTTTATTATGTCTAAAAGCTTTTACAAAATACTAACCGAAACTGAAATGTTTTATAAAGTGGTGCCAATGGTACATTTGTAGCTGTCCTATAAACATTTTGAAAACGTTTTATTATATATAATATATAATTTTGTTTCGGAAGCGTTTTGGCAATTATCATAAGATATAAAAATGCTAGTTGGGATGTTTATTACACCTGAGTTTTTCATTACACAATGGCTTTTTGGGCTAATCAGAACACTTGATCACCATTGCTAAGCGATTTTCATCGCTGAGTGATTTTTATTTGTATTATGGCAACCAACTCTACACCAAAAGTAATGATCCGTTGCCTGCGTAGCAAAACATTATGTGAAGTATAGTAAAGTACTATACTTCACTTCGTGATTCTGACTCATTGAGTATTATAATATTTCTTCTTGCTTACATATTATGATTCTGATTATTACGCTATTCGCTGCGAGTCGAAGAGTATTTTGCAATATTGATCGGGTAAAGCTAAAATCGTAAATTTTGGTCGGAATCATTTTTGTACCAATGTGTTCCTCAAATTTTAATCAACTTTCAAAATGCCCGCGTGGAGGGATGCCGCGATTTCTGTTAACACGCTACCTATCTCAAGAACGAAATGTTTATACCACGCAAGATTTGGTAGAAAAATTGTACTACCACAGTGGCGCCCGAAAAATATTTAAAAAAATCAATAATAAGAAATCGTACAGTTCTGAAACTTATCTACTACATCAAGATGCAGCATAATATACAAAAATTTCATAGAAATCGATCAATAAATGGCTACAGTACGGATAGCGGAATCCACTTGTTTATATCATTCATTGGGACTTAACCACTCAGTCTATTTAGCGCAGCGGGTTTGTAAGTGGATCCACGACCGAATGGCCGGGTTCAAACCGTGCATTACCATACATTTTTAAATATTATGTCTACTGCTACTTTATTTAAAATACATTTTTAGACGTTTCATATTTCGCTTTGTAATGTATTGATGAATTTTCAAAATCCCAGATGAATATTGCCATTATGGCCCGAAGCGACTCATAATCTGGATCTCGGGGCTTTTGGGGTAACAGATCAAGTATTTTTTGTTAAAATGAATATTCAAAATAGCGGCTCCAAGATAACGGATATGTTTACCATTGATGGTCTGAATCGTCGTCTCGAGAATTTTGCGGTCGCTGATCACGATTTTTTTGACAAAATAGATATCTAATACGGTGGCCAAAATAGATACCTAATATCATTAAAGGGTGCCTAATTCTTATGAGAAGTTTTATTTCGCATAAAACCTAATAATTATACTTTTTAAGGCATTAACAATTATTATCTATATAATCTCATACAAACACATAAATGGTCAATATTTTCATCAGTTGATCCATTACCAAAGCCAGTATCTCTTAAATTATTTATAGAATGCGATTCAGCTGAAAATGACCGCGACCACTTGATAATAACTGAATGATATATTTGCAAAGTGTTGTATAATGGAGCCATTATACAATAGTATTGAATCATAACACTTATCTTTCATTATATGACACTATCATTTCCGTGAGTCTCAGTGAAATTTTATTTTCAATGCATCGTAATAATATGATATTATTCAATAAAAAAGAAAATTAAAAAGAATATTTTTTTTAATATTTATTAAACGGCGAAAAACGTATAAAAAAAATTCAAGTATGATTTTTTGTTTGCTGACAATGTTTTTTGGGATGTGGGGTTGCCCACCCTCTGGTTGCGCCACTGCAGACAACTGATGACATTAACGTTTTAAAATAGAAATATTTATTTTACATATCTCGCAAAAACGCATTAAGAACAAAAAACATTTCGTTCAAGATAAAAAACGTACAATGGTCGTGGACATATTATAGTATTCAACACGCAATTAATTTTTCGTTATTTACTGGGGTAATTTCATAATTATTATTTAGTTAGCCACACTTATTGTTAACATTTTAAATAGTGGAATATTTTTTCTGTCTCTGCAGCTTGTTCTTTTCTGGCATATATTAACCATTCAAAAATGTTTGCAGAATAATAATATATTAACTCTTTTTAAATACATAAAAACTTATAATGCCCTTTTTTACTGCAGAGAATCCACTTATTGAAATTCGAATTCATTATCTATATATTTACATCTCATATTTCAGGCGTTACTTGAAATTCTTTGTGGCTGTGATGTGCAAGTATCTGGAGACCCTATTCAGACTGACGAGACCTCTATCTTAGTAATGAACCACCGGACGAGAACTGACTGGAATTTCATTTGGCCCACCGTCTATCATAGTGTTGTGGGCAAGAACAAATTATCACATTCGACGAAATTTGTGCTGAAAGATGTCATTCGTCATATACCAGGACCAGGTTTGTTAAAAGTTAACACCAACATAGTTTTTAGCTACCAATCAGGATTTGTGGGTACCTATAATTCAATTAAAGTAGGGTTACTGCCCTCCGAGTAGTTGTTTCCTGCAAATCCACCAGGTGTAGTTTGGTTTGGTGGCCTAGGGCTAGAGGTCGATCTTGGTTCCCCAGCATAGCGAGACGCTACCTATCATAAGGCATCTCTGATAGGTAGTAGCAAATGGCCACTAGAGGGAGATACATATATTTATATGTATCCATTACATATAAATTACCATTACTTTCAGTTACCTGAAAATTCGATACTCTATTGTATATTAGAGAGATATTATATTTATTAGTTGCATTACTGCTACAGATGTCAATTGTGCATCTTCACTTCCCTCACCATTAATAAATTTGCAGGTTGGGTAATGCAATTAGCATGCTTCGTATATATAAAGAGATGTTGGGTGATGGACAAGGCTATACTTCAGAAATACATTGATTACGTTGTAGATAACTCCTACAAACATAGTCTTTTGGTATTTCCTGAAGGTACAGACTTTACAGAGAATACCAAAAGAAGCAGTGATAGTTTTGCTGAGAGAAATAATATACAAGTAAGTAAATATCACTATTATATTTCTATTTGTCTGGAAGTCTATTTGGAAATGTAAGATAGTAATAAAAGCTCATTCAAAATTCAAACTCTTAATAAATGTAGTCATGATGCTTACAAGTAATTTTTATATATTGCAGATATTTATAAGTAAATTAATTTAAGTATGTTCTCGAGTTTACTACCAATGTAAAATGATAATTTGGTCGCTGCCTATATCATTCGAGGTATAAATCTGATGAAAATATGTCGTTACCTCTTACATAATTCCTTTCTTGCATATTGCTGTAATTCTGCCTAATAAGGATTCCAATTGGAAAGATCAAGGGGATGTTTTTTATATAATAAATACATGTATCAAAGCCTTTTATAGAGCTTTATGAAAAAAAATTACATCTTGCTGCGTATTATGTTTTGAAGGAATAAGAATTCATTTAGACTTAAATATCTAGAAGAGACAAACATTTATGAAAGAAAATTACTGTAGGTATAATTATTATTTGCGACGGAAAATTAAAGTTGTTTCCTAAAGTACCTATATCTCGGATATATAATAAATAAATTACAGTTGAAAAAAATTAGAAAAACACGCTTTAAAGGGAAACCGAACTAAAAAGTAAAAAATAATGTTTAACTATCAAGATTTTGTAAAGAAGCATGGGGTGCATGGCATCAATTGTTATAAATATTTCACTGATGCACCCCACCCTTTTTTATAAAATCTTAATAGTTAAATATTATTTTTTACTTTTTAGTTCGGTTTCCCTTTAAAGCGTGTTTTTTAGTTTTTTTAAATTATAATCTACTTTTTGGTTCGGTTTATTATAAAAGAGTGATTTTTTAGTTTTTTTTAACTAAAATACTTTTAAAAGTTTCGAGTTTTGTATCTAAATCACAAACTTCATGTTTGAAGAGCAGGATTAAATAAATAACTACTACAACTGCGATCAGTAAATTATATATTGTGGCGAATGCGCCAATGTGTAACACATTTTTATATCCTGGCTATGTCCTGACCAGGATATCTAACCTGGCCAGGACATAGGATAAATATACGCCATACGCGCCGACTTGAAAACCACTACTACCTTGAATATGAAATGATGAAATTATGTGACAAAATTTTAATATATTCCTTATGCCATCTATATCTATATCATGCCTTACCAGGTGTTTTGCTTGATTGCTGTCTGCTTATGGCAAACGGCCTATACGATGTTATATGTCAAAGATGGCGGCCACCGATGAACTTACGATGATGTCTAGGGCGGCCACGATATATGACGTGTCCGTATACCACAAAATTAAGCAAAACCCCTGGGAAGGCATACTTATAAAGGACATAAAGAATGTATTAAAAGTAGTCCCATAATTTCATCATCAAATTTCCCAAGGGATTTGTTATGCACCCCGAGTGTTTATGTATTCTCTCTTGATCTTACAGCCGAAGTGCTTGGAGCGCGCTTTATATGCGTAGACTCTCGGTGACTCTTGGTATCTTTTATATTCCTTATATTTCTTAAATTTTTGTTAACTTTTTATTTCAGTTTGATCTTTATTTGTATATTAACAAACAGGGGTTTTAGAAATACGACTATGTTCTTCATCCTAGAACTACAGGGTTTATTTTGCTCTCCCACCAGTTGTTGTCCAAAAACCACTTAGATGCTGTTTATGATGTAACCTTAGTGTATCCTGATGTTGTACCCCAGAACGAGAAGGGTTTGCTGAATGGACATTTCCCAAAAGAAGTCAAAGTTCACTTTTCAAGGTAAATAATATTTACTAAGCGTGGGGTAAAGTGCCCTATACTTATATTATGTAATATTTTTATTTTTTGTAAAGAAATAACATTAAACAGTATAAAAGCAGAAGTAAAACAGAAATAAACAGACGCGGACGTCTAAGATGCAGTTTCGATTGAGAATATAAATACTATATCTTGGATGCCAACTTATGCCTTATTTCTAATAAATTATAGTTTTCCAATATACTAAATGTACCAATATGTTCGCACTGATGGACTTCGGATGTACCATCTCCAGCAATTTCAGTAGCATTTATAATTTATAAGTAGATAAGCTATGAGAATTCTGCACCCAAATCCCATGCTATTTCTTACGGAGGTCCATTCTGTATTTCAACATCATCCCATGAGAGTCAGTCACATTCACACTCTATTGATAGGAATCTAACCTCTAAATGGTGTCTAACTTCAATTTAACTCCATCTGACTCTTTTGCAACGACCAAGAACCGGATGGTTTTTGATGTAAATTATGAGTCCGAAGCTCTTATTGTGCACACTATTCAGTAACCCAAGTACTTGCCTTACCTGCTGTGTACATACTCACATGTTCTGTATGCCTTGTTGAATAATTTACACGCAAGGCCTTCAGGCTACTTTGGTGGTACCGTGCTAAATAAAAACAATCAGGGAATTACAAATTTTCTACTAAAGTCTAGGAATGAAACAGTTACAACATGAATATTATAGTATTATATTCATATATTGTTGTCAAATTTCAGGTATCCAAAATCGTTTCTTCCGAAAACCGAGGAAGGCCTGAAGGAATTTCTGGAAAGAAGGTGGCTAGACAAGGAAAAGACCATCAAGGAGTTTAAAGCTACTGGCAACTTTCTGCACGGCCAGATTCTAAAAACCAAGAAACGATGGGAACTGTACGTAGCTCTCGTATTTTGGACTATTTTACCATACTTAACTTTGTATATTTTCATCGTTGTTGGATGGTTTAGAAATTTAGTCATCGCACATACGCTGATACTAGTGACTTTGAACGTAATATCCGGCGGGTTTCAAAATTTTGAAATCGCCCTGTATAATTTGAAAAGGCGGCTGTAACATATTCACAAGTGAAATACAAAACTGGCTATTTTTTAACTAGAACAACTGAAATAGCAGTCGAAAATGGCGCAGTTACAGTTAAACAGTTACAGTTAAACAGTTACAGATAAACAGTTACAGTTATTCAGGGAAATTTTGTTATCATGTGTTACTCCTTCTAAAGCTGAAGGGTTTCCAAAAAAATTGAAAATATGTAAAAAGTTCAAATTGCGTAAACAATCAAAGAGACCTCTAGATTCCGAAAATATGATTTGGAGCCACTTCAATAGTTGGGGCCGATACAAATCTGATAAGTAGATAAAAAGTGTAATTTAGATAACATGTGAGACATGTCAAGGTGTATCTTGATCCGACAAAAATGGTGTAATGGCGGCCGGAAAGAATCTCTTGGAGACCACTAAATTATATGGTAACTATATATACCTTCAGACGTACTAGACCAGATAAAAGACATACTTTTTTGCTGGGTGTATCATGTATCAAGATAGAGATATAAAAAATCATTATGAAGTATAATACTTGATCTTTCACAGTTAAAATATTAGCCATTTAGATTCAGCATCTAACATTATTTGCCTTGCTTTCCATTAAGCTTAATTTGAAAAACAAGAATCTGATTGTCTAAAAATAATGATCCATCATGGAAAGACACATGGATATTAAAATGATGGTGATGATTTTATGATTGGTCATGATCTTATACGTTAATAAAATGTACTAGTACGATATATTAAAACTAGGTCCCATTTTGCAACTGCATAAGAATCGTATAGTTATTAATAGTAAAAATAGTAACTAAAATATAAATATACGCTATAATAAGTACTAATATATAGGCTTTTGGTAATGGTACTATAATTTAAAAAGTTACTTCGTTGATTTGGGAAACCAATCAATAAGTTGAACAGCTGTTAATAACTAAATATAGAAATATAACTTACATTTAGGGTTCTATTATCTCCGTATTTATTACCAGAAAGTAACTTTCGGTAAGATCTTATGACTGTTTATGCTAGTTATAGGTAATTGCGCTAGAATTACTATTAGCTAATGTTACGTTAATTTTGGTTTAGAAACCGTATCAATATATATATATATATATATATATATATATATATATATATATATATATATATATATATATATATATATATATATACAGGGTGTTTAAAAAAGACTCGGCAATATTTAAGGGGGTGATGGCCCAGGTCATTTTATAAAAAAAAAAGTTACGACCTTTAAACGAAGGTACGCACACGCTTCGTTACCGATCTACAGGATGTTGAAGTTTAATTAAAAGAACAGTAAAAATTTAATTTCACTTCCAACAGTTTTTGTAACTTTTGGTATGAAAATGGCGATACTTATTTTAAAATACTTGTTTTTGCCCTTGTACAATCTCTTGAATTTGTAAAAAACATTTTTAGAGAAACCAGCGGCGTCATATTTTTTTCTTTAAAACTAGCAGGTGACATGTCAATACGCGCGCCACGAGTAAGACTAAAAAATAGTTTGGTTATAAAGAACATTCTGTGTTTTTCTGCCATACTTTCGGCAATGTTTATTAACTTTTTCAAGACAAACGTTAGATTCACATGTGATTCACAGAAAACAAAAAGTTCACATGTGAAGATGAAGATTTTCCTTGAAACGAAACCAACTACTGTTTCAACATTTTAAAACTTCAAGAAACTTTATAATTGTTTTTCAACATAATATTAAAAATAAAAACTTTTAGTTATAATTAATTCTAAGTACTGTTCAGTTATTAATTGTTGTTCAGAAATTATTCCTTGTATATCAATATATATATATATATATATATATATATATATATATATATATATATATATATATATATATATATATATATATATATATATATATATATATATATATATATATAATGAAATGAATCAATTTAGAAGATCTTTCAGTCTACTAGAGTTCAGACATGATATGATGTCATATAAAAGTGTGATCAAAACTGCTTCCTATCAATGAAAAATGGAAATGGAAATGGCTTTAACTTGATAAGTCATACCTGACGAGCTCCAGTAGAGTGAAAAACACTTGTACTTAAAACTTACTTGTAGTATAAAAAAGAGGTTCTCTTATAATTTATTGGTACTACCCCAAGATGACTTTGGTTGATAAGTTATACAGCAGATGTTTTAAAGCAGTCTGCATTTTGCCATACTCGAACATTCCAGTGAAATAAATTATTAATAGCGTAGAACTCACATATATTAGCTGTAAGGGAATATAATCAGTCGAAAGTGATTGTGGAGCAATATAATAATTATAGCCTTTATGAGGGAATACAGCATCATTATGTGTGTTACCTACGGGGATTGAAATTTTTAATATTGAAGCAAAAATTGATATTTTTCGTGGCAGTAGACCTAGAAGATATGGACTTTCAACCAACAGTCAATAGGCAGTCTAGCTTAAACCGTCTCGTTGTAGAAGTTCATTATTTTAATTAAAAGTAAAAGTTTAACGAAGGTAACGAATGCACTGGAAAATATAGCTTTAATTTTTTAAATCAAATATAACTTTATCATGAGGACATGTCTTGGTTCCACAATCCCCTTCTATTGGTTAGTGCTATTTATACTTTGTTGTGGTTTATTTTACCAGTGTAATCTTTTTCGAAGGATATTTCTCGAGAAAAGATATATGACTTGCTTAAGAAACTTATACATAATTAGGAAGCTAATAAATCTAGATTTAAGACAATAATGACAGATAATGCAGAATTTGCTACCGCTTGTACAGAGGTTTATCTTTAAGAAAAGTATTTATTCTACATATAAAGATATCATATTTAGTAGATAGAAATAACTAAACTCAGATAGAACTCAAGTACTCAAGTAAGGTATGTAAGATAATTTGTGAACTTGAATGAAAACAATATTTATTTAGTATATTTAACATGAATTCCTTAGCTGGATTGTATTTCTTAGAAGTACGTATTGACTGACGTGTACATATTAGGATAAGTAGTAATATAAAAGTGATTATATTATTATGAGATATAATAATAAATTAATAAATTATGTTTATTGAGTAATATAGGTATATACTTGGTCATTCGCGGGGATGCATGGCCTATTAGATGTACCTTTGGGACTATTAAATTTGAAGTATCGTTTTAAAACTTTGGAAGGTGATAGGTATGGGATGACGTGGTTTATTCTAACAATTTCAGGAGTATAATATTAGTTCCTGTTCAACCGGAAGTCACCACTAACTGTGTTAATTTAAATGAGATGATGGTATGATGGTATATTATGTCATTTAATTTTTCAATTTTTTCATATTTTTTTAAATTACCACCTATTACAGCCTTTTGAAACATCTCGCGGGTTAAGGTATAGGGAAATCAGTATATGTTGGCCTTCTTTTCTAAGACAATCTTCTGGTTGATGCTATTTAAATTTATTGAGTATCGGTTCGTTTTTAATTTTTTAATTGTTGATAGTCTGAAACAATATAATATAGGGTTAAATAATACACCAAAAATAATTTCTCAAAACTGGTACAGATGGGACCATTGATTTTCTTATAAGTTCAGGAGTTCCGCAAGTGTAAAACTCGGGGCCGCTTTTATATTTAATATATATTAATAACTTAACATTGGTAATAACAACTTCCATTTTTTCTCCAGATTGATATTGAAACTGTTTTGAAAGAGCATATAAACAAAATTGTATACATTCCATGTACCATTTAAAATAACAAAGTTCTTGGTGACTTCCGGTTGAGCGGGAAGCAAAGTAATCCCGAGAATAAAAGATAGATGACCGGTCAAAAATTCAAAAAGGTACTGCAAATAACTCTACAGATTAATTTAATGGGCCGTCGTCGTGCAAGACCCTGTATAAGCCTCAGTTTGATAATTTCTGAGAAGCAACTTTTTAGTTTTCAGTTATTTTATTGTTATGCGTTAGAATGAACTCTAATTCACTATTTATATACATTCTGTTACGTGCAGATCAACTCGGTTCCTATGAATCGGACATTCATATTTTGATTAACTTTAGACATCTTTTATTAGCATTAATTATAATAACTTTTCGTGTGAACAGTATTACTTACATGATAATATATTATGATCAAAATGTACATAAAGTGAATAGGAATAGATTAAAAGTTAGTGGGTGAGAAAATATATATAATATTTGCTATAAATGATGATGTTGCATCGATAATTCGATATCATATCATTTTTATGAAATTAAATGGAAGTTAGTGAATAACTATCAACATCATTTGATAATTATTAGACATTGTCTAAATGAAAAAGCAACATAAATATATTAGACCAGTCATATAGTACATTAAAATCGCAAACTAACGGCTATTTCTAATTTCTTAATATGTTGTTAGGACCACTACCAGTAGGGTATATTAAACTTTGCAGCTTCGAGTGCTATCTTCGTAGCACTCGAAAATACACGAAATGTTCGCACTTTTTTCGTTTTTTTCACTATATCTTCTAAACTGTGCGTTTGTTCATAAAGCATTTACGTATTTTAAGGTACATTAAATTTGCTACAATGTGACATTAGAACCACCTTTATAGGTACAATATTTACCAAGATACAGCCCTTCAAAAATTGGCATTTTTTTCAAAGAAGTGACACTACTTCTTGGTTATCTATTTTTGTTTTGTTATTTTAATCTGACCAATCAGATTAGGTAATTCTGAATATTTGATTTATATTATAATTACACTTGAAACTA
Source organism: Tetropium fuscum (assembly GCA_964058915.1). Lineage (NCBI taxonomy): Eukaryota > Metazoa > Arthropoda > Insecta > Coleoptera > Cerambycidae > Tetropium > Tetropium fuscum. Next base: position 78,502 of record CAXKVY010001805.1, read on the forward strand.
TTACATCTTAATCAACACATATCAATTTAAATTCTGAATACATTTATACCGTTAATTTCAGAGGGGACTTAAGATTTCACTTTTTTGGAAAAATTGCCAATTTTTGGCGGGCTGTATCTTGATATCTATTATATATATAGAACTGGTTCAAGTTTTAAATTATAGCAAATTTAATGTACTTTAAAAACTTAATAACATATTTTATGAATAAGTGAAAAACCGAAAAAAGATTTCACGGTTTTTCGAGAGCTATTGGTAGTGGTTATAACAATATATTAAAAAATCAGAAACAGCCTTTAGTTTGCGATTTTAGCGATCTCCACTATACTATTTGACTGCCCTATATTGTTAACAGTCATCACAAAGGTGTATTTTGGACATAATAGACTTAATATTCCACCGATGCTTGATTTATTCATGGACCTTTAACAATTAGCTCTATTCATGAATCCATTTCTAACACATTGCTTCTTGGTAAATTAATGGTCAATGTCATTCATCCGCCCGTGATTTTCCTGCAACCTTTAAAACGACTACGTTTTATTTACCGAACATTGCTATACTGTTCAATGATATTGATATCAGTATGGCAAACATCAATTCATGGCTGTGACTGCAATGACTTTTTGCACCGTGTCAATAACCTTAGCTGACTAAATGGATAACTTGTTAGTGAGAAGCAAAATATAAGCTCGATGTATGTACACACACGTGTTAATTCAACTTTGCTTGATCTCTTTTTGTATCTGCTTCACATCTTAATCAACCAAAAATCAGTGTAAATCACATTAACATTTTGATTGTTTTGCTACTTCGAATATTACGAATGGTTTTGCGAATTATGAAGATATTCTCTAGGCTCAATTAGCTTAGTATTTAATCCTGATTGGTGGATTTGCCTGGTTTTTTACTTGATTTACGATTCAAGAAGATTTTTGTTCATGCAACACAAACAAGTACTGAGTAACATCTATTATCGATAGGATCACTATTCATCAGTAAATCAACAGTTTCTTATAGAGACTCAAAGTTTGCGCGGGAATATTGTACATAGAAAGAAGTATTCAGCTTTTCCCTGTGTTTACTGGGTGTTGAGATGATTGGTGCCTAATCGAAAATGGCGAAAATATATTTAACCTAGAGTTAGTATAATATTAGGAGAATAGTAATACGATTTTTGGTTAATATTAAATTTGGTTTCTTCATTTTATATCTACTGAGTAGATGAACTTATGAACAAGAAGAAGTATTAACATAGATGACAATGTTGTCCGTAATATTGCTAAGATACACTTAATGAATAATTTAAGGCTATAAAGTCTATTTAAGGCTAAGGAATACTTAGAATTAAGGATATATGCGATATTTTCAAAACTTGCAATTTGTGGTTATACTAAAATTAATTCAATGAAAATGCATCAAATGCATGATTTGATGTATATACTTCCAGTAAATTACATGGTACAAGCATATGGCGGGTCTTCATTAATGAGTGTAACCACGTGACTTCCTAAAATTTTGTAACCCACGGTACATTGGCGGAACTAAGATTATATCCTGTAGGTGTAAAATGATACACAATGATTGTTAAAAACAAACATCTTAACTTTTTCATATAATGGAGTATACAGAGGAAGCATTGTGATTGTGCAAAATGAGAAAACTTCATGCAAGCAAAGCTAAATTTAAAATCCATCAAATCAAAATCCGAATTAAATCCATCACATCACTTTCAAAGAAGGCAGATAGATGCAACTTGTAATTAAAAATGAAAATGCAATTTTAAAGGTAGATCTTTAAAGACATCGCTAAGATTTTTGACAGAAATGTTACTAGAATCGAGTGATATTCTTAGTATTTTATAGTAAGTTGCCTAATGACTGGACAAAGCATGATCACGTGTTTTACAACATTAATACGACTCGTTACTAAGTCACACTTTTAAGAAATATGTGACTATAGAAAAATTGTGCAAATACAATTATAAGTAGTCTCTAATATTACTGTGATGAGTAATGTAATATTAGAAGTGTAGAAATAGCTAATTTCAGTTCTTATTAAACGTTTTCTGCATTTTATATCTTCTGAGTAGAAGGAACTTGTGAAGGAAAAAGATTATTAACATAGGCGACAATTTTGTCCTCAAAGTTGTCATAGTGGTACTTTTCCGAATATTTAAGTTTAAGGTTAATTTGCGGTGTTTTAAAAACATGCAATATGAGGTATATTCAAGTAAATGATTTTCTTAAACTCCTTCTTAAACTTATTCAGTGATTTCTTGTTCCCTGTTGCAGCAGTTTTAACAATTACACGTGTTAATAATGTATGAGATTGTTGGTAATAAGATAAAATATGATGAACAAGATAACTAAGCATGATATAGCATAAGATAAAGGAAACGAAGGAGATTAATTTAGTAGATGAGCTAGGTCTAAAAAACCGAGTTGACTCCGAGTTGACTACCATTAGGTGGGACTAATCACCTTCTGGACATATCAGACCCAGCTTCTTTATTTTAAACCATATTTGGAGTTGGAGAGTTTGGAGTGCAAACAGCAATGCATCTGGATATCCCTTCATTCATACGATATCCAAGTGTTCTTTCGTTATCCACAATCTAGGCTTGGAATATCAGGGAAGTTTTCTAGATCCCTCCTCCAGATGCCAGCTTGATAGTTTCTACTGCAGAAGGAAATGATATCAGATCTTGATCTTGGTCAAAGGGTGGCAACTACCCAGATGCCAATTATTCTCCTTTTCCCCGAAACATATGCAACCGCAGTTCGTTTAATTTAATAACTTGTATTGATACAGTGCAGTTGTCATGTAAAATCAATACCTAAGTTATTAAATCACCTCGAGAGGGACACGAGGCATTATAACAGTTATCAACCTGTGCAGATACTTTCCTGTATCATACTCTTCGTCAAACTATCAAGCTGGCACTTGGGGTAGGACCCTAAAAAACTTTCCTGATGATGTAATCCCATCCCAGATTCATGTCACGGTTGGGTGGACAACCAAAGAAGGACACTTGGATATCATATGGATGAAGAAATCTCTAGTTCCTGAAGTTGTAATGTATTTGATGTCATGCAAATGCCCTTGATCTTGTCGACCAGTAATTATCTCGAATAGTGTGAAATGTACTATGTTGGCTGTTTGCCAACTCCAAACATGCTTCAACATGGTTGAAAATGACGCTGCTGCAAAATAACGAAGATGATTCATGTAATAGCGATGAATAATCTAATGCCACTCGAACAATATTTGATTTTACTTACTAATTTAGGAATAAGAAACAATATATAATATTAAACCTACCGATTTCCCTGTTTCAATTCAATATTGTTTTAATTGTTTTCTTTAATCTGACGATTGACGATATAAAAATAAAAAATTGACAATTATACCAATTATACCAAAATTATTAGACCAACGGTTTCTGAGATACAGCCATAAGACGTAAGAAGAGTAGCAAATTTTCAAAATGGCGGCCAAAATACGTATTTTTCAGGGAATTGGAAATGTCAAAAAGACGTTACTTCCACCTAATGATAATGAGATCGTGACTAGCTCAAGGACTAAATTATTTAGATATTTAAATTTAATTTTTTAGTTAAAATAAGTTTTTCGTTTAATAAATAATAATATGTAATCATTATTTGACTCGTAAAGTATAAAGTATGTCATGTATATCAGAGATTTCGTAGAATGGGGGATTATAAAACTCAAAATGTTCTCTTATTCATTCCTTTTCTAAATACATTTTGAATCTATAAAGTAGTAATGAGGATTTATCTTCATAACAATGTATTAAATTGGACGTATAAATCGTTCAGTCGTATCACCAATAGTTCCGATTTGTAAAATACGTATATTATCTAAACTTTATCTATATGTATCGTATTTCTCTCTATTATAGCTATTTATGTCTGTTAACATATACGTCAGGTGTTCTAATGATTTGGAGGTAATACCCAATGTCTGTCTTCGTTAAAAGTGTTTTCAAGTCTTAGTTAGTGATTAGTTTTGAATTCTCAAAGAATATTTCATTCTTAAAATCATATACAATTCGGAGCCGATTAGGTATATTCGGAAAGGCTTCCATGGTTTTAAAATGAAAATTGTTAAATTCTGGGTTGAACCGCGTCTGAGGATTATCGACGTTTCGGCATCTGCTTTGTTATCCTTATCCTTATATTGGCAGGATCCTTATGGTATCATTATGTTGGCAGGATAACACTAATTTAAATAATTTATCGTAATTGACGTAAATGCATCTATATGATATTTTACAAAACGAATTATTAGAGAATGCCGATCGCTGACATGTCAAAAAACCCAATACATGAGGGAAACTAGTATAGGCTAGGATAAGATTAATTAAGACTATGTTGAATTATGCGTTCCTTTCGAATTTTCGAACTAAAACTCAAGTGAATTTGCTCGAAAAAATTAGGTATATAATTACAGAACTACACTAAAAATAGTAATGTCTTTATTATAATAATTAAGGATATGTATAGGAATAAAAATTGTTTTGTTTAAATATAACATCATGTTTATTATAGAGAATCCTGCAGATTTCTAATGGGGCAGGTTTAAATATGGACGTTAATACGCCAAAGATATGTAATTATAAAATATTCAAATTCTAAAAAGTTACCATAAGAAATCCTTTAAAGGAAGTGTGGAGTGTTGCTTGTACGTGGTCACTCTATCTAGGCTATTATTATTTTTCAATTTGGTCATGCCAAATTCTTCATGAGAATTTTAGGATGTTGATCAAGAATGTCAGAAAATACTGAACAATCTGTATACATAACACTCGGAGTAGTTTCCACAAACACCAAAACACTGATCGTTTTAATCGCCTCCGGATGATGCCAACTTGGTTGGCGAAACGCGCGTCGAGCGAAGTGAAAGTGTTTTGGTGTTTGTGGAAACTACTCCGAGTGTTACAGTTACATCAAAGGTTCCAGCCCTCTCCAGTAATCTGTATACATATTTTTTCATGAAAATGTGACTAATGCAGTTGAGAGCAAGATGGTAATATCAAGTTATATAAAAGAAATGATTGCTGTGGTAATAGAGAACGAATCTAAACCAATTAAAACACCACCATAAGTTTATGGTAATGCGTCTAGCAGTTATGACTTACATTGTTCTTGGATTTGTTATTTTCGTAATGGAAGATTGACTATTTTATTCATGATCTATTAAATTTTTAATCGGAAAATGTAATCGGAAAATGACCATTTTGTTAAGTTGAATATTTTGTAAGCAGTAAGAGTTCGAGCCCTCTCTCACTAATCTTATCCAAATTTTGACTACAAAATTATCCAACATTAATGTACAAGTATAATCAATAACAATGCAATGTCCAAAAGTGCAGCAAATATGTTGAGCAAATGTGTAGAAGTTTTTGCTGCATTGCCACTATAAACAAATCGCTTTCGGATAGCATAGACTGTGAGCAAATGCAAGCAGTATCTCCCCCACTTTCATAGTGTAGATTTTAAGATGGTACAGCATCACATAGTTTAACAATGTTGTAAATAAAAATAAAATAAAAACAATAAAATTTCAGAAAAGATTGATTGCGTACCAATTAATTAGCATTTACCTTAATAGTACTTTGTGTTCGCTAGTAGTTTTGTTATCATTTTTGATCCAGTTTTCTAGTCTAATCGAGATGTTTTGGTTATACCAAGACACTTGAACACAGACGCTAAACAAAAGAGTTACCAAAGAACTAGATTTAGAGAATAATAGAAATATGTAAATAGTATGTATAAAGTATGTTGAGGTTACTTTATTTAAGTTTAATATTTCAAATTATATATACATCCTAGGGATGTATGCACATGTGCAAATGATACGAAACCAAATAATAATAAAGTAGGATATTGATATAATGCATTATTATATATAAGATAACTAATAACTACATTATTTGCTATTTGTATTTATTATTTTACACGTAATTTTGGTATAATACCATAATTAAACAAAAATCGTTACAAGTTATTTACGACCATAAGGTAAAACATTTTCTTTATGTAATATTTTTAAATTAACATATAGTATAATATATTAATCATTATAGAAACGTAGGTAGCGTTGGTCTGTATGTAGGCTTCCGTCAATGGTATGGCCACTTCCGGGTTGTTCATCACGTCGTCGGTTTGTGGTTTTTGACGTTTCGGGTCATATCGCTCTCTTCTTCAGAAGATCTGAAAATGGAAACAGTTTCAGATCTTCTGAAGGAGAGAGAACCATAAACTGGACGTGGTAAACAGCCCGAAAGTGACCATACCAATAACGAAAATTCTAGAACAATTTAAGATTAAATATGTTGACTCGCCGCTTAAAGCACCAACAACGATTAATACTTATCAAAAAGATATCACATAATAACTTTTCCTACGCGGTAAAAATAGAGAACTCGAAGGAGTTCAAATTATTCAACATGATTTCGGATGATTTCCAACAAGAAAGAATAAAGTTGTAGATGTATTCGTTCTGTATTCAAGTATATCAAGGAGCCGGCATATTTAATACTGAATTTTGCTTCTAGCCTAGACTACTTCTAAGATTATAAATATGAATAGCAGAAGCATCTATGCTGTGAAATGGGGTCTAAGTTTTTCAGTATCTGTAAACCAGATTGGTACATTATCAGAGGTACCCCAGCAAAGAAAGACTAATAAATTTGGTCACACAGTATGTCGTTTTTAATCAGGGAAATTTTTTCTGCGATTCAGCGATTCTGTACAATCTATGCATGCATCCATGATAAACGACCATTCGAAACAAATCCAAACAGTAATCATCTCAGTTATGATACGTACTTAAAATAAATTTACAAAACACGTTTGGAATATTAAAATTCTCCATGGTCGTCTCTGATATGGATTGCCCCGAAAAATAGATGCTTTAAACAAACGGAAATGAATTTCAGAAAACAGATTTCACCAACTCGACCACTGGTGTTCAAACAACAACATTCTCCTCTGACACAGGACATTAATTTAAACGTATGCCTTTGGTCTTGATAATACATCCTCAACTTTTCAACGATTAATGAATATTATCGAGGCTCTCAAAACGAAATGTATGCTGTGCAGTGTATCTGTTCAATCTATCCTTAAAATTGAATTCACTCGCATAGTCAAAATGCCATCGTGACCTCTAGAAGGAGAAACTGTAATTATTCTGCCAAAGGTCATAGTACCTATTGTCAAAAATAAAAATATCGTAAATTCAATTTGTTTAATTAAATAGTTTGTCTAATTATTAATAAGTACTTCTGAAACCAATTATAGACTACGTACAATAAATAAAGAGACTATTGATGACAAGTCCATCAAATATTTCAGACATACATACTTCAGCTTTAGCGAACAGTTTTTACCAACTCGAAATGAACCCCAATGCTGTCAAAAAACATCATTCTCTTCTGACATATGACATTACGAATTTAAGCGTATGCCTTTTGGCCTTAAAAATACACCGTTAACTTTCCAACGATTAATGAATAATATTAAGGCTTTCAAAACCAAATGTGTGCAGTCAAGTGGATTTTATCATTTCTCTAATTCCATTCAGGAACATATAGAGAGATACCAAACAGTTTTTCAAAGAATTCGTGATTCAAACTTTAAAACCCAACTTGATAAATATGAATTTGTAACTCGCGAATCTCTAATTTATCCATCCCGATAAAATCTCCGCAGTTAAAAAATTTTATTCTTATATGTGTCTAAAGGAATACAATTAGTAGGACTTGCTGGTTACTATCGCAAATTTATGAAAGTCAGTGCAAAACTAATAAATAAATTAAGTCATCCTCCAGAAGTGGTAAAATCATTAAAGAATTTATTATTAACCCCCATTTTACAATACGACCACGCGCGAAAATGCCATTATGTTCTCTAGAAGGAGTAACTACAATGATTCTGCGAAAGGTCATAGCATTGTCAAAAATAAAAATAGTTTAAATTCAATTTGTTCAATGAAACAAATCTCCTCTAATCACTAATAACTAGTTATTAACACTAGTAACTATTTTAATACAGGAATAACTTTTTAGCAGCCATTTCAAACTATACACTAAAAGTATAAAACCCACTGGATCATGTCTATTAGGCGTGTTCCATTGAAATGATAGTTATTTAAAACCCATAAAACCCATATCCTTAGCGTGGGTTTATGGTAAATATCTCGTACATACATGTTCTGTGTTTAAATAAATGTTCAACAATTATCAGATTTCGCCATTCATATTTGTATAGAATTTTAATACGTGTCAATGTAAAAATACCAACAATTATTACCAATTAATTTTGGGAATTGTGGCTACATGGGAACCACAATAATTAGATATAATGTAACATTTTGTGCATCGTCATAGCGATAATAGATATTTTAAATTATATATGTATAGTATTTAAATCTGTGTAGCTTAACACAGAATAAATTTGTAAATATTTATCCTTATATCTACTTTTTGAATTAACAATTTCCAAATCCATGACCGGTTAATATAGATATGTTACAAATTGAGCAGCGGCTATGTAGCTTCCGATTGCAATACGTAATTCTAAAACGGTATATTTTGTTAAATAAAATACAATTGAAATTATTATTAGCAATAAATTATGTATTTATTGCTAATGAAAGCAGATGCTGCTATTTCACAGCCATCTAGACACCGTTAGTTATGACCTCACATGGTTATGCAACTTACGTGGTACTATCCTGACACGCCGGTTGCCTATGCAGGACACTGGAACTTACCCCTTAATGCATATGTTTACAAAGACTATATTTTTGAGGGTCTAACAAAACGTAGAATTTTATTTTATTTCTCCCCAAATATTTTTTAATTTAAGAATTATAGTTGTCATTTACCATGAACAAGACATGTTAGATTACGTACACTACGAAACGCATTAGAAAAAAATCTATTGTTGAGTTAATATATTAATGTTTAAGACGAATTCGGTATCTTCCAATAAGAAAAAAAATCTAAAATATTAGTTTATGGATATGGATAACTTAAAATTTGTTGTCGACATTCTTGCTTCTTAGTTTGTAAACTTTTCATGTTTAAATTACATATTGTGTAATTTATTTTTACTTTTTATTTCGGATGCTATTAGCGTGTTTTTTAGTAT